>JAJLRV010000134.1:0-102596 GCA_030567235.1 Hanseniaspora clermontiae | reverse complement strand
AAAAAAAAAAAATTTTAAGGAGATGATGACTCTACGTTAAATACTTCTTTTTCAAATTAGTAATTCAAGTTGTAATTTTTTTTTTTTTTTTTCTATTAATATTTTTATTGTATTTAATAACGAATGTGCTCTTATCCAATCACATAAGTTTGTTGATGTTCAGTTCTTGTATCAAAAGACACTTACCAATAATCAATCCTATTAGCAGACTAATCCCCAAAAGCATTACAAAACCCCATCAACTAACAAAAAGGAATTACTACAACATGGCTCCACTAACTTTAGTTGAACAGCTAGAAAAGCTATCCATCAACCCAAATGAAAAGAATATCAAAACCTTAACTTTCCCTAACGAAAACGTCGTTGACTTCTACAGAACCTTGATTGCTGAAAAGATATCCAAAGTTGCTGACATTGACTTCAATGTTATCTACGATGCCTTAGAAACCGTTAACAGTTTGGAAAAGGGTGACTTGTCCATTCCTATTCCTAGAATCTTAAGAGGTAAGAAGGGTGTCAACCCAAGAGAAATCAACCACGAGTGGGCTGCCAAGCTTGCTGACAAGGACTCCGAGTTCTTCATTCCTCACTTGAAGGCTGTCAAGGCTGCTGAAATCTTCATCGCCTTCTACTTCGACCAATCCTTCATCATCCAAAATACCCTTCCATTGGCCTTGAACAAGCAAGAAAAGTACGGTTCTTTGAAGCTTGTTGAGAACAAGAAGATCATCATTGAATTCTCCTCCCCAAACATCGCCAAGCCATTCCATGCCGGTCATTTAAGATCAACAATCATCGGTGGTTTCTTAACCAACCTTTATAAGTTCATGGGTTGGGACGTTACCTCCATGAACTACCTAGGTGATTGGGGTAAGCAATTCGGTTTGTTGGCTGTTGGTTTTGAAAGATATGGTTCTGAAGAATTATTGATCAGTGATCCTATAAACCATTTGTTTGAAGTATATGTCAAGATCAATGTTGATGTTACCAAGGAAAAGGAAGAGGAAATCTTCACCGAAGACGATCCAAAGTCCACTAACAACCTTGCCAGACAATACTTCAAGAGAATGGAAGATGGTGATGAAAAGGCCCTTGCTATCTGGGCCAGATTCAGAGACTTGTCCATTGACAAGTATATCTCCACCTATGCCAGACTGAATATTGAATACGACGTCTACTCAGGTGAATCCCAAGTTCCAAAAGACAAGATGGAAGAGGCCTTGAAGTTGATGCATGAAAAGGACCTGATCCACGAAGACAAAGGTGCCAAGCTAATTGACTTGACCAAGTTCAACAAGAAACTAGGCAAAACATTAGTCACAAAGTCTGATGGTACCTCCTTGTACCTAACCAGAGATGTTGGTGCTGCCATCGACAGATACGAAAAGTACAAATTCGACAAGATGATCTACGTCATTGCCATGCAACAAGACTTGCACACTGCCCAATTCTTTGAAATCTTGAAGCAACTAGGGTTTGAATGGGCCAACAGACTGGAGCACGTCAACTTCGGTATGGTCCAGGGTATGTCCACCAGAAAAGGTACTGTTGTCTTTTTGGACAACATCTTAAACGATACCCAAGACAAGATGCATGAAGTCATGAAGAAGAACGAGACCAAATACAACCAGATCGAGGATCCTGAGAAGGTTTCTGACTTGATTGGTGTTTCCGC
Organism: Hanseniaspora clermontiae; assembly: GCA_030567235.1. Taxonomy (NCBI): domain Eukaryota; kingdom Fungi; phylum Ascomycota; class Saccharomycetes; order Saccharomycodales; family Saccharomycodaceae; genus Hanseniaspora; species Hanseniaspora clermontiae. The sequence goes on along the minus strand of JAJLRV010000134.1, from coordinate 100,921 downwards.
CGTTATGATCCAAGACATGCAAGCCAAGAGAATCAACAACTACGAGTTCAAGTGGGAAAGAATGTTGTCCTTCGAGGGTGACACTGGTCCGTACTTGCAATACGCCCACTCCAGAATGAAATCCGTTGAGAGAAACGCAGGTTCTCTGTTCGATGAATTGAAAACCGCTGACATAGATTACTCTCTACTGCAAGAGGAGTGTGCTGGTAACTTGACCAGAGTCATTGCCCAATTCCCAGACGTCTTGAGAGTCGCCATGAAAAACCACGAACCTTCAACCATATGTACCTACCTGTTCAGATTGTCTCACCAGGTCTCCTCATGTTACGATCAACTGTGGGTTGCTGGTCAAGAAAAGGATGTTGCCTTGGCCAGATTGGCTCTGTACTCTGCCGCTAGACAAACTTTGTTCAATGGTATGACCCTGTTGGGTTTGACTCCTGTTGACAGAATGTAAGAGGTCCTTTAGGTTAACACATGAAGTGTGTCTATATATCTTTTTTAAAAATTAACTATATTTACTGTTTAGAATATGAGAAGTTTTCTGTTTATGAATCTTGCCGCAAAACAATCTTGCTGTTTTTGGTAATTTTGAAAAGAAAGCATAACTTTTTTGTATACTTTTGTACAGTGATAGCGCTGTTGAATAGTTTTTTTTTGCTCAATGGTAATGGTGTTCATTATAACACTCATCTGTGAAAGCTTATCTTCCATAGGCTGTTACTTGCCACGTGTCTTTTTGGCGTATTTGAACATATCTAAAAATTATCTTTTGAAAAATTCTGGCAATCTGGCCGAGCGGTTAAGGCGTGAGACTTGAAATCTCTTGGGCTATGCCCGCATAGGTTCGAATCCTGTGGTTGTCGTTTATTTTCTTTTATTTTTTTTTTTGGTTTCCCAACCAAATGTGGACGTGGTAGCGTTTGCTGTAGGGATCATCTGCTGTTTTTTTGTTTTTGTTCACGCATCGGCTAGAAAGAATTTTTTTTGGTTCTTTTTGGCTTTTTTAATAATATTTTTTTTTTTTTTCCAGTGATTCTAAACCTAGATTGGCCAGTTTCAGATTTCATCAAAAACCCAAACAACTTATACTTTGCATCCAAGTTGATGGAAGTCGTGCCTACGTCATACAACAAACAAAACACATATGAAAGGGAGTAACTCATTTTTTGGCTTTTCTTTCAAAAGATTTATGCAAAATCTGATACGAAAAAATGACTTTAATACATATAAAAACTCAAGACAATATTGGAAGATAACTTGGCTGGTGTATAGATCATACATGTTCAGACCTGAAAACATTATGCTTATAGGAACGCATGTTGCTCTTTGCAGTACTTTGGCGTCTTTGCCCGTAGAAAGGGACGAGGAATCAACTCTACATCAAAATATGAAAACCCTATCTGAAAAATATTTAAGACAAAGAGTAGATAAAGCTGCCAGGGAGCAAACCTACAAGGAAACCATGGAAATGATAGCAGTGGAGGATTACTTTGAACAGCTAGAACTGGCTAAGAAAGTTGAAACAGAAAACAAGCAGGTCTACAAAGAAGCTTTGAACCTGGCCGTTTCAGAATATAGTGTTGATAAAACAAAGGATGCCCACAAAGATTTAGGTCTTGATGTATTTACGGGCTTTGAAGCAGAGCTGAAGGCAAGAGATGCTGAAGTTCTGTTTGAAGAACGGAAAAAAGAAATAGCAAATTCATTTTTGGAAAATGGATTTTTAAAGACGGATGTGGAAATACAGGCCTTCAACAATGGCATAGCCAATATGGATTATAAAAAAAGAGTTTTGATGGATCAAGAAATGCTTCTCAATCAAAGCATATTGTATCAAATCCAAGACTTCTTTTATAGCTTCACACAAAAATCGACGGAAAAGGACAATGTTCTTGCGGAAAGACTCAACATAGATTTTTTGGTAAGAGAATACTCAAAAAACAACTTATACCGTTCTTTCTTAAAGAAGATCTATGATCCATGGGACTTTCACATGAAGCAGTTCTCTAAGAAACAGTTGAAATTTCAACGCAATGCCCTTAAAACAAGAGACAATGAACTATACCAGGAGTTAGTTATTGAAAATGATAATATAACTCCACAAGATCAACTTGTAGAGGAAGAGCCAGAAGAGGCCAGTCCTGATGATGTTTTCATAACTAGATTGTTATTCATGCAGGACGAATATTTAGAGAGTTTAGAAGAGCAAAAACAACGGTCTCATGACGTGGAGATAAAGTTTGAAAGAATCAAAGCTACCTCCCCTCAGCACTATCAAAGAATTATGGACTACTTGCATACTTTAAAATATACCGGATTGAAGAATACTAGTGAGTTGATGATGATTTTTGACATGATACCAGACAATGAGAATGAATTGAAAAGCGGATTCACACAGTTTATTTTGAAAAGAGTGAAATTTTTCAAACATATAATGAACCCAGATAAAAAGAATAACTTCATTCTGCAGGACGAAGCTTTGTTTTCGAAATTGCTTGACAACGTGTCTGGAGTCAAAAATACATTATCCAAATACTCAACGTTTGTAATGACGTTGAAAACATTGAGCGAACCTGTAAATAGCAACAAAAGAACATTGCTCAATAAAAAAACATTTAGAAAACGTAACAATAGAGTAACAAGAACAACACTGCACGATGCTGTTCAGAATAGTAGTGACGTGCGAGAAAAGTACGAAATTAATGTCACATGGAAGTTTTTCTGTGAACTGCTCAAGACAGCAATGCAAACAGGCCACATAGGCGATTCTTTAAAGCTTCTGGAGTCCATTCCAAAGGAATACGATGTTGATAAAAAAATGAACATTGATTTGGGAGACTATGTAGCAGGCATACTCCCACACCATGAAAATCAGGTTGAAACAAAGAAAAACTATAGTATATTGTCAACAAAGCTAATGACAGAGCTTGAAGCTTATAAAACGACTGATGATGAGTATAAAAAGAAACTCTATAACGACACAATCTTCCAACAAGCTATTAATCATCTGCGTCTAAAGAAAAATACAACCATGTGATGTAACTTGTTATATATGACTTAAATCGATTTCTCAATTACCCTTCAATGATTATAAACTATAAGGTGTCAGCTCAAAGTGTAAAAAAGCTAGTGGGTTAGTTATTTACATTTAGTAAAGATTATATTATATTTTTTACTATACTTTTGAATTAAATAAACCAAATGTAAACTTTTAATTAAATATTATTTTTTTAAGAAATGTAGGTCACATGACACATTGTAAACAATTAACAAAAAAAAAATGCTTAATAGATATTAGGCATAAATGAGCAACTGGGTGGTTTATTTTGTACTAAGAGAAAACTCTTCAAGGTTATCACAGCATAAAGCATTTATGCTACAATGATCATCACATAATAGACCGGTGTATTGCTTTTGGAAAGCACATCTACCTTATAGTTTCAACTTTCTTATGTGCCTTCAATTGCCTCTTGGATGCACCGGACTTACCAGACCCCCGTTTTTTTTCAGTAGAGAATTTGCCTCCCCTTTTTTTTTGATGATCAATTTTTATAACACATCAGATCCTCAAGCTATTTAAATAATCAAGTTTTATCACTTTGTCAAGCATTTACAATAGCAACCACTATAAAACCATAAAATAAAAAAGAAACAAAAATGCTATATTTGTATTTCTCCGCGGAGATGTCTTCAAACATCAAATCCCTTAAATTCCAAGATATTGAAAAGCAAGTGTTTTACATCAATAAAATCAAGTGCACAAGCTGTCACGAAGTAAACGAATCAAAGCCCCATGCCGTTAACATGTACGACTCTGTCCAAGATGACAAGGGCAACGAATTTAACTTTATCATGAAGTGTAAGTACTGTTCAAGCAAGATGACATTGAACATCCAATCCATCGACGAAGTCCTGATCAACAAGAAGTTCGAAGCTACCCAAGATTACGAAGAAGACTTTGTTGAGACTGCCTTGGCCACCAAAAAAGCCTCAAGATCTAGTGCTGGTCTGAAGAACATAGACCGTGACGAAAAGATTAATGACGGTGCTATTTTGCTATTGATGGATTGCAGAGGTTCGATTATAGAAGAAATTTCATACGATGAGGGAAATGTATTCACTGCTGAAACAGCAGGCAACCACACCATGACCGACCTTGCTTTAGAAGATATGGAACTTTATGACTACGACCAAGACAATGAAACTGATTTAACAGTCACTGAAGTTGTTTGGACTTTAATAAAGAAATAATTTGTATGAAGATCAAAGGTTTTAGAACAATCTGCTGTTTTGTTTTTCTAAATGTGATCTTTCCCCTGACAATTTGATCTTAACTATACATAAACTTGTTCTAATATTTTTATAAATGTAACCCTTTATATAAGATAAAATGATTAGTGATTTTTACCAACAGAATATTGGCTTTTTTTAAAGCACACAAATGTATATAAAAAGATATGATAATAAAACAAGAAAGCAGTAATGTAACCTTTTCGTTATTTTGATTAAAAAATTTATAAATGCTATATACACAATTTTTTTTTTGACATGTATGCTGCACTAGAAATGCTTCAGACCTATATATGCTTTAGGATGCTAGAATGCTCATGATGGATTTTTGACCGAAAAAAAAAAACAAGATTCACTTTTTCAGTGTTGTTAAACCATCAATAAACCTAAGAAGAAAGCTAATAAACTAACAGACTTATTGTTTACTAGAAGATTGGCAGCACCAGTGTATTCACTGACAACAGGGGTACTGGAAGTAGAACTGAAAGCAGATAAAACAGAGAATGTACTTGATTGAACAACAACTGGAACTGACGTAGCACTTGTAACAACAACTTCAGGGCTGGTTGTTGTGACAGAACTAACAACAGAGTAAGTATATTCAGTAGTGGTGTAAGAGCTTAAAGTACTCTGTTCAACAGAGGTACTAGTTGTTGGAACAGTTGATGTAGCGACATCGGTAGTTGAACTTAAAACAGAATCCACAGAAGTGACAGTGGTTTCTGAAGCAACAGTGGTAGTTGAGGTCTCAAGAGAAGAAGAAGCTCTTGTTGTCATTTTAACTGAGGAAGCAGCTAAAGTGCTTGGTTTGCTGGAATTTTCAGTTGAAGAAACAGTGGTGCTACTCTCAGTAATAACAGAAGTGCTTTGAACTAAAGTTTCCGTTGTTAAAGATTCACTAGTGGAGATTGAGCTTTCAGTGACAGTCAATGGACAATAAGTGGTGTAATGGGTAACAACACCTTCAGTTGTGACAGTCAAAACAGAGTATTGGACTGGAGTTGAAGTAGTCTTGCAAACAACAGTGGTAGTAGTACCGGAACTGATAGATGAAGTTATAACAGTTTGTATAGTGGTTGTTGGCATTGGGGAGGAAGTGGCAGCTAAAGAGCTTGACGTGCTTAAACTCTCGCTAGAAGAAGATTTGCCTTGAGTTGAAGTCAAAGTACTTTGGACTAAAGTTTCTGTAGTTTCAGAGGCTGACGAAATCTTTTCACTTGTTGAGCTCTTAGTGACAGTCAATGGACAGTAAGTGGTGTAATGGGTTACAACACCTTCAGTGGTAACAGTCAAAACAGAGTATTGGACTGGGGTTGAAGTGGTCTTGCAAACAACAGTTGTAGTAGTACCGGAACTGATAGATGAAGTTATTACAGTTTGTATAGTGGTTGTTTGCATGGTAGCGGAAGGACTTGGTTTGCTGGAGATTACACTTGAAGAAACAGCAGGGCTGGTTTTAGTGGTAGCAGACGTACTTTGAACCAGAGTTTGTGTGGTAATAGAAGATGCAGCCTTAGAAGTGCTCTTTTTAGTTGATAAAGATTTACTAGTGGAGATTGAAGATTCAGTAACAGTCAGTGGGCAGTAAGTGGTGTACTGGGTAACAACACCTTCAGTGGTAACAGTCAAAACAGAGTATTGGACTGGGGTTGAAGTGGTCTTGCAAACAACAGTTGTATGAGTACCCGAGCTAAAAGATAAAGTTAATACAGTTTGTATAGTAGTTGTTTGCATGGTAGCGGAAGGACTTGGCTTGCTGGAGATCACTCTTGAAGACTTAGTAATTGAAGAAGCAGCCAAAGATGATGGGCTACTAGAAGAAGTAACTTGTACTTTAGACTTAGTAGAAGAGCTAACAGTGCTTGATGAAGTAGCAACAGAAGAAGCATGCGTGCTTGGCTTACTTGAGGCAGAGGTACTAGTAGAAACAGTGACTGAAGAAGCTGATGAACTTGAAGAAGCAACTAAAGTGTTTTCAGTAACAGTTTGCAGAGTCTTAGATTTGCTTTCAGTCAATGGACACCAGGTAGTGTACTCAGTAACAACATTTTCATGTGTAGTATAACTTGTAGACAAAATATAAGTGGAAACTTTGGTAACGGTGCTATCTGTACTATAATCAAAGGTGTAATACTTGTGAGTTTTGCAAGCATCGTTGGAGCAGTGTGTGACTGTGTAAATTTTGGTGGTGTCGATAGAAATAGTGGATTCAATAACAGATGGATAGCTTACAAAACTAGTTGTAGAGTGTTCTTCAGTACTTGAAGATGGCTCACTACTAGTGGTAACTACAGATGAGCTGTCCGGGCTAACAGGATACAAGTTCACACTTGTGATTGAGATTGTAGAGATTGAGCTGGAAGCTGGAGTTGTTTGAACAAATGTTTGCATAGTTGGGTGCAGAATTGTTGAACTTAGAGAAAGAGTTGAATTGGTGGTTTTGGCGCTGGAAACATTATGGGATTCAACTGGAGCAGATCTAGTAGCAGTAGAAACGGGAGGCAATTCGGTGGTTGAAATAGTAGCAACAGATGTGGTAGATTGAGCCAATGTCTTGGTGGTTGTGTTAGACAATACACTTTCAGATGATGTTGTCGGAGTTTCATATGTTGTTGAGCTTGCAGTTGAGGAAGAGCTAGAAACAGCACTACTCGTTGTGGAAGCTGATAGTAAAGAGTATGTGGATGTTTCAAAGCGTATAGTTAATGGTGTTGATGTGACAAAACTACTTGTTTCAGAAGCAGTTAAGGGGCACCATGTAGTGTATTGAGTAATTGTGTCCTGAACCGTAGTGTAAGAAGTAGTTAGAACATATGTAGAGACTATATTACTTGTGTCATTGGTGGCACTTATTGTATAGTATTTTTTTGTTTCACAAGCGTTTTCAGCACAGTGCGTGATTGTAACAATCTTTGAAGTGTCAACTGTGATGGTCTTGTCAATAACTTCTGGAATAGTGGTTGTGATTTGGCCACTTGAAGTAGAGTTATAAGAGCTTGTATTAGCAGCAATGCTGGTTGCGGACTTGTAATCACTGGTAGTGATAGCATTGGTAGTAGCTAGAGTAATATCCAATTCGGTAGTTGGTGTGGAATAGAAAGACGGAACAGAGTAAACGGTATTATTAATAGTTGTTAAACTATCACCGTCATTATTGATACCAGTGGCTGAAACATGCTTAGCAGTAGCTAAAGAAGCGACTAAAAATTTAATCTTGTTAGAAGCCATCACTTTTTTTTTTTGTCTATTACTTAAAGTATAATATTTACTTTTTGGTTTTATTAATTGCTGTTTCTTGTAATAACTTCAAACAAATTAAATTAAATTCATAATTAAGAATACAAATAGCTGAAGAAAAAGTAGTTCATACTGAATGCTCTTATATATAATTAATCTCAACCAAAACAAGGATTTGAAAATATGTACCTATCTGATTTTCACAATTAAACCATGGTTTTTAGTTAGGCACAGTGCATTGAAACATAAAGCTGTTTCTACACACTAATAGTTTTCAACAAGTTTTGTAAATGTTTCATATTTGTCAACCACCAAAATCTAGTTACTAAGCAAGAAGAGCAAAGGGCAGTTCAGCATACTGGCAAATCACAATTAATTTTTCAGGTGCATTTTGTTTTCGCAGGCGATGAACTTGGGAACCTCAAAATCACAACATTTTTTTTGTTTTTGGCATTTGAAAAGCAAGGGTAACGGGTAACACTTTTGTTTCAAAAAAAAAAAAAAAAAATAATAATCAAGGAATTTGGGAAATAAAGTGTGGTGAATATCTTAGGCGTTGTTTGCAAATTGTTTCAGATTGGTTTAGCGAAAATGGTTTAATAAAAATAGAAGCATTACAAAAGCGAAAGTTAGGGTTTGGAAGCAAAAACAAGGAGGGACTAAACGATAACGCAATTTCACTGCACATGCATCTTTTTATAATTTGTTTCAAATATAAAATATAGCTACAACAAATGACAAAAAAAAAAAATGAAGATTTTAAAACTCGGCCATTCCTAACGCATATTTTTGCATAGGCTATATACTGTTCATTGGTCGTTTAAATCTTTTCAACATAATTGGATGGGAAAACACCTGATTCTCCTGCTTCATTGGTACCGTACCACCAGTCCTCATACTTTTCTTCAATATTAATCAATACTTCGTCTTTGCTGAATGAGATTTCATTGCTTTCATCGGCTTCGTAATCAAACAAGGCCTTAGCTTTATCGGACTCTTCCTCAGATTCTACTTCTGGTGCAGGAGTTGGAATAGCTCTGGCTGGAGGTGGAGGTGGAACAGCCCTGGCTTGTTCTTTCTTTGGTTCAGGAGTAGCACTGGCAGTTCTTGTAGGCAATGGAGGTGAGCTTTGTTTCTTTTCTTCATTGGTGCTTAGAGCTAAAGCTGGCTTAGCATCTTCAACTTCTTCCTCTTCATCAGACCATCCGTCATTTTCGCTTTCTTCTTTCTTAACAGGTTTCAGTTCCTCTGGTTCTTCAACGTGTAGACCTGGCAAAGGAACACCATACTTCTTAATATTAGATTTTGATACCTTTACTTCGTCATTAGATTCATCTGAAACAGTACTTTTAACAGATGGCTTAGGTTTGATTATTTCTGGAGTAAAAGATGATACAGAGTTGGAAGATCTTGAAGGCAAAGTAGGTGGCTTGGATTCTGGGGTAGATTCCTTTTCTGTAGCTTCAGCCTTCTTCAATCCAAGAGTGGATGTACCTGACTTCTTTGTCATCTTGGCCAAATAAGCTTCAATATCAGCCTTTCTATCAGATTCGGTCTTGATTTCAGTAGAAGCTTCCTTAGCAACTTCTTCTTTTTCAGATTCAGCTTCACTTTCCTCAATAACTTCTGGTTCTGATTGAGCAGGAGCAATGTCCTCTTCTTCGGATTCGGAGTCAGACTTGACTTCTTCGGCTTCTTCTTCAACTTCTTGTTCTTCTTCAGATTCAGATTCAGGCTTGGCTTCTTCGACTTCAGGCTCAGGAGTTGGGATCTTTCTTTTAGCAACGAAACCAGTGCTGACTTTCTCCTTGATTAATCTTGGGTCTACTTTAGCCTTTTCTTCAGCTATGATCTTCTTCAAGTCAACCTTACCGATCGGTTTCCAAGAGCTTGTGGTGTAAGAGCCTTTGTGACCGACTTCTTTTTCTTCTAATGGAGGTTCAGACCAGCCATCTTCGTCATCAGAAGCTTCTTTAGGAGCAGGAACATGCAATTTTGGTGGAACAACAGCTTCTCTTTTGACTGGTGGCACAGGGGAAGTCTTCTTTGGAGCTTCAACTACAGGTGAAGCCTTCTTGACAACTGGAACAGGAGAAGCCTTTTTGACAGGTGGAACAGGAGAAGCTTTCTTTGGAGCAGGCTTACTGGCAACTTCAGGAGCTTTGCTGAATGACTTGGAAGGAATGACCTTTTGTGGTAATTTGACTGAAGAGCCACTATGTAACAGAGTACCTTTACTGTTACCGGTTTGAATACTGTATCTTGCACCGGCAGCATCACCAAGTCTCTTACTGATGGCTTCGTAACTCAAGTCACTTTCGTCTCTGATTTCCATCATGACATGGTAATTGTTGAACAAATCATCTCTGACGATTTGCAAGTTCTTCATGAATGCCATTTTGTACTTGATAGGTAAGTAGTCAGAACAGTAACCTATAAATAGCAACTTTTCAACATCAGAACCTGGTGGAATGGTTTTACAAATACCGTATTTGACCTTGGAGCTGTCTTCCTTAAGAGATTCAACAAAGTCCTTTAAACTTTCACCAGTTTCTTCAATCAACAGCTCATTTTTACCGTCATTTGTTATGACCAACCATTTAAGTTTGTCTTCTGAGTTGTTAATGATCTTTAGATATGTGTCTTTGATTTCATGACCATTTTCTTGAAATGAGATAGTGTTATTGTTCATTTTATTGTTATTAAAGACTAGTCTGCCAGTGGTAGAGAAACGTCTTTATTCGTATGGTTTTTATTGAAATCTTTTAATAGCTGCAGATAGCCCTTTAAATTTGATTTGTTTATTTTTTTTTTTTTTTTTGCCACCATACGTTTTGTTGTTGTTGGCTTCCACGAAAGTTGTTTGTTTTTTTTTAATTGATATAGCCGAACAGTAAATCACGTGATTGTTTAATGTAGTCGGATATAATAATGAAAAAACGCGGCTAAAAGAAAGAGAGCCTAGAAACATCACGTGATGTAGTTTAATTAGTCTTTATATCAAAGGGCTTATATCCGTTATTGGTGTAGCGATATTTTGTTTTAATGAAAAATTTCTTTTTTTTTCTTTAACGAGTTTTTTTTGCAAAACGCCTTTTTCAAGAAAATTAGGTATGGCTTCTTTAATTTTACAATTTGTTCAGACTTTTACTGTATCATAAAGGCATTAACAAGCACTCTGTAAAGCTGAAAACCACACAAAACTTATCAAAGAAAACAAAAAAATGGTCACCTTTAACTGTGAAGTATGTAACGAAACTGTTCCTAAAAAACAAACCGAAAAGCACTTCTACAAATGTAGAGATGCTTACTATACCTGTATCGATTGTAACAAATGTTTTGATGACTACGACGGGTTGTACAAAAAGCATACCGAATGTATATCCGAAGACCAAAAGTACATGGGTAAACTATATAAAGACAAAAACAACAAGGGAAATAAAAAAGAGCCTGCTGCTAAAAAGGTAGAAGAAAAGTCCAGCAAGAAGGCTGAACCAGTTGAAGAAAAGCCAGCTAAAGAAGAAAAGAAGGCTTCCAAATCTGAAGACGATTTAGTCAAGGAGTTATTAAAGCCAGGTGACAGTTTGTACAAGATACTAAAAGCTTTGGAAAAAAACAAAGATGCCAAACTTGATAAGAAGCAATTGTTGAAGAAAATTGTAGTTAGCAAAGACGGTAAGTTAACTATTGATTTATAATCCATTATATAGATTAAGTAATTCAATCAAAAATAAAATAAGGTGAGTCCTCAGTACTCAGGCACATTATTTGTCAAAAACTTTTGTAAAGAGCCGTAAAACATTGCCAACTTGTCGTGTTGGATGGCAAACATGTCAAAAAAGACATTAGGCAATATTTTTCTGAGATATTCGATATCTTTGAAATGTCTTTGCTGTAAGCAGGGCACGTAAACGACGTCGGCTTTTGACTTTTCGTCTTGATCGTTCCTAAATTCATCATTCTCTGCATCTTCTACATCAATACTATCGATAGTGTTGTGATCAACTAATTTCAAAAAGTCTGTATTGTAGTTCATTCCTAAAGGTAGATACAAGGAGTAATCTACAACCCTTCTCTGGTCAATGACAGAATTCAACATAGCTTGTGATATCTCCAATCTAATACCATGGGGTTCATCTTCGTCTTCCATTTCTTTTCTCTCATAAGGGAAGGTGATTCTGTGAATTCTTAATGCTGTCATTCGTTCCACAATGTCTTGCATTATTAGAAACTTTAAGGCTATTGCTTTTTTGTCAATCAACAGCTCTTTGCAGTTGCTTAGAGAAAGTTTTAGCTTTGCATTTTCTTGATTCAATCTTAGGTTCTCTTTCTGTAATTCAGCAATAAGCTTGCCTGAAGTGCTTGTCAAAAGTTGACTTAAGTGTGTATCTTGTTGTTGTAGAGTCTCCATTTTGCTTGGTCTAGTAAGCCCACACACACACAAAAAAATAATTAGCATCGAGAAAAAGAGTTTATGGGTGTTTTGATTAAACCTGGGTATTGCCGTTTTTGGAGAAAAAGCTATAAAAAATAATAACCGCCAAACTTGGACGCACTGCTTTTTTGTATTTTTTTTTGCCTTAAAAAAAAAAATGTTCATCACGCTTTCCATTGCCGCAATTTTTTAATAGGCTAATTCGTTAAATTCTTTTCATTTGCTTGTTATAGGTTGATAAAAGAGAATAGATGCACACCCCACAACGACCATATTCTAAACAAGATGTTCTCCAGATTTAGACCATCACACTTTAAACTAACTAATATCCTTAGCAAAAGGGTTGCAGCTGTTCGAAAATATACCCCGCGTGCTGTAAAAGGTGACCCAATATACGCTGAAGATATTGTTTTGTACTCATACAAGCCAAATAAATGGGAAACATACCCATTGTATGCGTTAAGTGGTTCTTTACTAGCATACGGTCTTGCTATATTCTCAACTTACTTGACATTCTTCAACAGCAACATTAGGCTAACCGAAGAAACACCAGAGGAATTAGAGGAGAGAATCCAATACTTGGAAGAGTTAGAACAAAAGTTTGAAAACAAAAAAATCAATTATCCAGCATATGCTATGAAAAAATATTTTAATGAGAACAGAGAAACATGCTTCAAGATCTTCAACAACACTCTCTACGGTATCATTGGTTGTGTGGGACTGGGTGCAGCATACTTGGTATCATTGCCTCCAAAGAGAATGATAGTTAAGATCTACAAGGCCAAAAACCAATTATTCATGGAAACTTACAAGACCAAAACACCTATTGCATTGCCTAACAAGTCTTTCCTAGTCAGTTCTGCGGCCAAGAAACCATTAAAAGACCAAGAAAGTTGTTTGCTGTATGCTTATGGTTCTGAGGAAAAGAAAATGCAGAACAAATTCAAGAGGATTGATCTAAAGCACATGTATTACTTCAAGATATATGGCGCCACATTCCCAAACGATTGGGTGACTTTCCAGTTTTTCGTAAACAAAAAATAGGTCATTAAAACACAGTGTTATGGACTAAACTGCTGATAAGTGCAATTTGGTGATCGGCTGTTAATATTGTTCTTGTATATATTCTAATAAAAGATATCTTTATTTAATGAGTCAATCTGTTGGTTTTATTATCTTTATTTTTGAAAAGTTGATAACCATATTCAAGCAACAATCCAACGGTCAGTACTTGGCCGTATTTCAGATTTCTCTTAAAGAAATACCAACAGTTCTTAGGATCATCCAGGTTGACTTTATAAATGGTTCTGAATAACAAGTAGTTGAAAGTAAACATACCCGTTGTGCTGAAAATGCTGTCTTTGCCGATCAATCCTGCTTCATTGAAACTATCAAATAAGGCCAATGACTGAACAACAGCCATTGTGTACAAGACTGGCTTAGTTTTTGAACCCCACTTCAAAGCAGTTGACTTGATGTTTGCCTTGATGTCAAACTTCTTATCCTGATGAGCATAGATGGTATCATATATCATGCACCACAAAAAGGTAGTGACATATAAACCAGCCATGGATCTCCATGGAAGCTCTTCAATTTCCAAGTCTCTATCTTCTTCGGTGCTGGTGGATGCGTAGGTGAAGCTACCCAAAATAGCAGCAAATCCTAGCAAGGAACCCCAATTGAAACAAGAACTCAAAACAATTTGTGGATAGTAGGTAAATCTTTTGAAAAGCGGGTACACAAATACTAGAGGTAATGAGGCCAGACCCAACCACCAACATTGCCATGGCAGACCAAAGTACAAGATAGAGATACCCAAGCCGGTCAATGCCAACAAAGCCATCCATGCTTCAGTGTAGTTGATACGCCCACATGCCATAGGTCTTTGTAAAGATCTCCATACTTTGAAGTCCAAGTCTCTGTCGTGCATGTCATTAACAACACACCCAGCAGATCTCATTATGTATGCACCTGCAATGAACAAAGCGGTCTGTAGTCCAAAGGTGTACATAGAGTCGGCAAGGGATAGCTGAAGGCCATTGAATCCAGACAGCAACATAATGGAAGCCATGGACAAAGACCAAATACAAGGTGTCAATAAAAGATAAGTTCCTGTTGGCTTGTCAGTTCTGCAAAGCTCGGCCAAGGCAACAATCTTTGGGGAGTTGGTTTTTAGTAACCATGGTTGAACAGAGCGTATGTGCAAGTATCTCTCGTATTCGGATTGATGGACTTGGGTTTCTGTGAAAGTCTTCAAGATATTCTCCATCTTTGATGGTGGTGTTTTAAAAATCACCTGTTGTTTGGGAGAGAGAGATTCATACAGCTTGTTGTAATTCTCAGGTGAATACTCATTGTTTAAATTAGTGGAGTAGAAAGCAGCATGGTTGAATTTAGAAAATGAAGTGCTTTTGATTGAGTTAAACTTTGGCAGCTTGGCAAGAGTCTGATTAAAGTTTAATCTAAACATTGTGCTGTAATGCAAGTTATGTTGGGTTTATATATATAATAATAATAAAAGTTGTAACTCAAAGCTGAAATCGAAATCTTTTTCAAACAACTTAGATACTTTTTTTTTTTTTTTTTTTGTTTTCTTCCGTGGTTTATTTTTTTTTATTTGGACACAGATTGGAAAAGATAATAACAAATATATAAAGAAATTAATACATGCCCTAAAGAATACAACGACCACTGATATTGGCTATACATAACACATTTTGAATAAGCCACCAAGAAATGGGAAATACAAGCAAAACATTGGATGATACGGAGATCCAAAATCTTCTTAATGGTTTATCGTCAGAAATATCCCGCTCAAAAGAACTGGAAACAAGTCTGAACGACAAGAACCAAGAGATCTTTGATAAGGAAACAAAATACTTTGGGTACTTGAACAACAGCGGAATTAACAACCAAGCAGGCACAAACACTCTATCTAACTTCTTAGTTCATGCAAGTGGGGGAGGCACGTCAAATAACGATAACTCAGATGGCCCCAGCTACAACAGCTACGGAAACATAGTCAAGGGATTTGAAGGGTTTGTGAAAAACAGTATATCTCTGGGGAGTGGTTTGAGTACAGGAAACGGAATATCTCAACAACTCCTTCAACAGGTGGATAAGGAGCGTGCAAACCAAATAATCAACAAAATCATAGCAGAGGTCAAGAGAAATACCAGCAGCAAAGGTAGCAACAAGAACGTTCAAGTATCCGCCGAGAAAGTAATGAAGCTATATTTGGAGGACTATTTTGCCGAGCTTCCTAACTTGACCAGTGAGAAGGAAAAACGCATTCTGCTGAATTATTACGGTAACATCAAGGGTAACTTCGGGCTGGACAATGGCTTTGATAATGGTCACATAAACACCAATCTGTTCAAAATCCTCAAACAGAGAGCATTTTTCAGTGAGATATCTACTGATGAAAAAAGCACTGCTACCTACGGTACAGGAAGAGCCAGCAGAAGCACCACCAACAACCAGGTGCTTCCTTCAAAACAGGATCTTGAAATGCTGGTGTACAACCAGAAACAAATAGTTGAGAATAACATAGACCAGTCTGAGCTCCTTGATAACGATAGGATTTTTTCTTTGAGTAATGCGGAGTACAAGTCTCCGAATGATGTGTACGATAGTTGATTAAGCTATATGAATATCATCGGCCTTAAGGTATTTATGTTTTTTTATTATTGTGAGTAAAATCTTCATGTTTTTTTTTTTTTCACTGTTGGATTCACCCGAACAGATAGCCTGGAATTGACATTTGTCAATTTCGGAATATCCGGTGGAGCTGTTGCCTTTTTGACACTTTGGCAAAGTATAACGTTTGCCAAAAAACACGTGATGGAAAGGGGGGAGAAAACAACAATAAAGCTATTGTTCAAAGCAGCATTCTTGACCTTGAGAATTGTTGTTGCTGATCGACTGCAGTGGTCAGCTAACAGTGTTCTGTTGAATGAAATAACTTGACAAGATGAATGCCTCAAGGAACACTTTTTTCTTTTTTTTTCATTGGCTGAAGGGTTGTTGTCATTGAAGACCAAGTGTGCATTTTAGGAATGAACTGTCAACAGAAAGTTCAGTGAGATGGTATTAGCGGGTATGGATGCTTTGAGTTTTTTGCCCTGATTTTTTAAAATATCGCCATTGGACTTTTTGTTGAGAATGTCCCTTTCCCCCTTATTTCCCAAATAGCTGAATAAGTCCGTCTGAGTTAATTGGAAATGTCAAAAGACTGGCGGACTTTTTTTAAGACACATTCGCCTAAAAGTGGAATTTAGGGCGAGTGATTCAGAAATAGCAGCCAAAAAAAGGAAAAAAAAAAAAAGAAATGTTAATTTGTGGATGCGGCTATGGCGATGCTCTGTCATCACTCATCTATATCTGATTAAGAAATTCAATTATTTTTTTTTTTTAAAAAAAAAGACCCTTTTGACTTCAGGTTCATCGGTAGGAGTATTCCAGACATTGACTTTTTCTGTTGAAAAGTTACGTTCACTGAAGTATATAAATGAAGTGACAACTGAAATAATTAAAAAACGTCTTCACTCTTCATTAATTATATTATCATAAAAAATAAAAAGATAGGATTACTAACAATCCAAAAAAAAAGAAAGAAAGAAAAAAAAGGGTCTTTAAAATAGAAAAGGAAGATTTATAATAAATTATTCAAGTAACTTATTCATAAACAGCATCTAATTACTTTTATCTCCATAGGATAACTATTTTTTTTTTTTTCAAATCATAAAACAAATAATAACAATGGACAGCAAAACTACTCAAAGAGTTCCATTCTCCAAAAGACATTTAACCAAGCCTTCTTGGAAAAGAGATATTCCAAAAGGTTCTGAATGGATCACCAACATTTTCAAGTACGGTAACAAGGAATTCGCTGGTTTGACCGGTGGAGGTGACAAGTTCGAGTCTGAGGCTGAAAGAGAAGAACTTCAAAAAGTCAAAGAGCAAAAGAACGAAATATCAGAGGACTACAAGGCATTGACTCCAAGAGAAAAGAGAAAAACCTTGGTTGAAATGTTCTTTGCTTCTTTCTGTTTGGCCACCGATGGTTACATCACATCTTGTACCAACACCTTGAACGGTGGGTTGCAAGCCACATATGGTCCCCAATATACCCACTCTGTTGCCATTCAAAACATTTCCGCTATTGGTTCTGCTGGTATGATTGTATCCATGTTGTTCTTTGGTGTTATGTCTGACTTGATCGGTAGAAAAAAAGTCACTCTTATTGGTAACGCCATCATGATTATCTTTTCTTTGCTATTGGCTGGTGCATTCACCAAAGGCACCCAAACCCGTCCTACTGCAGACAGATTCTACCTAGACACAGAAACAGGTGTTCACTACCCAGTTGCTCCTAGTTCCTTGTGGTCATACATCACATTCCTGAGATTCATGGTTGGTATTGGTATTGGTTCTGAATACCCAGGTGCTGCTTCTTGGGCCACTGATATTTCCAAAAAGCTTCCACCAAAAAGCAGAAATATGTGGATCATTCTGTTCACTTGTTCTGCCATCGACGTTGGTTTCCTAATGGGTGCCTTGATGGTCTTCATAATCACCTGTATTGTTGGTGAAGATAGATACATCTATGTCTGGAGATGGGTTACTGGTTTCGGTGCCTTGTTCTCATCTTTTTTCTTCTTCGGAAGACTGGGAGTCAAGGAATCAGAATCCTTTGAAAAAAACAGATTCAAAGGTAAGATTCCATACATGATGGCTTTGAAGTTCTACTGGTACAGAATCATTGTCTTCTCCATTCCTTGGTTCTGCTTTGATTTGTCCGCTTATGGATTTGGTGGTACTTCATCATTGATCATCCAATTGATTCTAGGTGGTTCTGGTACCCAGAAACAAGTCTGGGCTTATAACATCATGTTCCAAGGTTTCCAAGTCGTAGGTTCCGTCGCTGGTTCTGATATCGCCTCCAGATTTGGTGTTAGATACACATGTGCTGCTGCTTCTTTGGTACAAGGTGCTATTGGTTTGATTCTATACTTCCGTTTGGAAAACTTAAAGACACATGTTGGTGCCTTTGCCGCTTTGTTCTCTATCTACCAAGCCGTTGGTAATGTTGGTTTCGGTAACAATACCTTATTGTTCTCTTCAGCTGGTTTTGCCACTCCTGTCAGAGGAGGTATGTTCTCCATCTGTTCTGCAGTTGGTATCGTTGGTGGTTTAGCTTCTGGTTATGTTTTCCCTAAACTAGTCACCCATGGTGGTACCAGATCTACTTTCTTGGTAGGTGGTTTGCTATGTCTGGGTGCTGCCTTTGTAGTACTATTTGCTCCACCATTGGATCAAGTCACTCAACAATTGGAAGATAAGAGATTCATGGAATACTTAGAATCCGAAGGATTCGACATTTCCGAATTAACTGCTTACGATTTCCTAAATGAACAGGCCATAACCAAGGAAGGCTCCGTTGAAGAAGAAGAAAGCACTTCTGAAGTTGAAAACAAAAAAGAAGTCGTTAACGTAGAGTTAGCCAATGAATCTTTCTAAGTTCAAACAGAAACAAGGTAAAGACAACATTTTATATAGGTATATATGAATTCAAGTGGTCAAAAAGAAAAATTAATAAAATCATTTTGAAAACAGTATTAAAAAAAAAAAAAAATAGTAATAATTAATTTTAATTTCATTTAATTTCATTTTTTATAAAGTATGGAGTAGTTTTATTGAGGGGTTGGTTTTCGCGATTCGTTAGATGTGTTTTAGATAAGGAGAATGCGATTATCTTTGATCTCTTATCTATGAAATCCTGCCAAACATCACTGATAAGATAAAGATCTAAAGATTAAATGTACCGATGAGAGATCAATAACTGCTTTGGAAGATACTTTTAACTTTGTAGCTTTCCGCCTGGGAATGCTGTGATTTTGGGGGATGTTTCTGTTTTCTCCGGTGGAGATAGATGGCCACCGGAGAATTCTGTGGAATGGGAAGCAGAAACACGTGCTAGATAGACTTAAGTCCGAAAGAACTTGCATTTCTTTCCAAAAGTCAACGACAGAATATAAAAGAGAACAAGCCAAAGAAAAAGATGCTAATTATGATAGTAGTAGACACGGACTACCTCGTTCATGTGATGTAAATCTGTAAGTGTTAGATACAACCCATATAGTACAACTTAACTTGCTTTAACCTCTATTTTATAAATGAAAAAAAACGTGCTGTTACCTCACACTGAAGTCCATGCCTTCCCTCGTTTATAACAACCACGTGATACATCTAATGAACGAGTGAACTTGTCCAGCAGCAACAACAAAAAAAAAAGGCGGCAAATAATCAGCTGCTTTAGGCATGAAAATTTTTTTTTTAGATATTTTTTTTGGTGTCACGAATTCTACACAACAAAGTGATGTACATATATTCCTCCCCCCCTTAGTGGTAACTACATACAAGACACCTTTGGATGGTTTTGAGATTTGATTGAGGGACCAAACTGCTTTTGATACACAATGAGTGAAACATACACAGCCTCCATCACAGCCCCAGTCAACATCGCCACTTTGAAGTACTGGGGTAAGAGAGACACTTCTCTGAACTTGCCAACCAACTCCTCCATTTCTGTAACCCTAGACCAAGCTGATTTGAAAACCACCACCAGTGCCATGACCAGCGCCTCATTCACCAAGGACAGACTATGGTTGAATGGTGAGGAAGATCTGCAGTTGTCCCAATCCAAGAGATTGACCCAGGTCCTTGCCAACTTGAGACTGAAGAGAAAGGAAAAGGAAACCCAAGATGCTTCCTTGACCAAGATCTCCGAATGGTCCATCCACATAGTCTCCATCAACAACTTCCCTACTGCTGCTGGTTTGGCCTCTTCTGCTGCTGGGTTTGCAGCTCTTGTTGCCTGTGTAGCCAAGCTTCTCCAACTAGACGATGACATGACCGAGCTATCCAAGATTGCTAGACAAGGTTCTGGTTCTGCATGCAGATCCCTATTCGGAGGGTTTGTAGCCTGGGAGATGGGTGAAAAGGCTGATGGAAGTGACTCCAAGGCTGTTGAAGTAGCTCCTCTTGAGCACTGGCCACAAATGAAGGCATGTGTCTTAGTTGCATGTGCTGACAAGAAGGATGTTTCCTCCACCTCCGGGATGCAACTGACTGTGCAGACCAGTGACTTATTCCAAAAGAGAATCACAGAAGTTGTCCCACAGAGATTCGAACTAATGAAGGAAAGTATTATGAACAGGGACTTTGCCCTTTTTGCTGAATTGACCATGAAGGACTCAAACTCCTTCCACGCTACCTGTTTGGACTCATACCCACCAATCTTCTACATGAACGACACTTCAAAGAAGGTTGTCAGACTGGTCCACAAGATAAACGACTTCTACGGCCAGACCATCGTCGCATACACATTCGACGCCGGTCCTAACGCTGTTTTGTACTACCTGGAGGAAAATGAGGAAAAGCTAATGTCCTTCATCTACGCCATGTTCAAGGACTTGAGTGGTTGGGAGGCCAAGTTCTCAGGCGAGCAGCTGGCCAAGTTCACCCAAAACTTCGAGGAACCTAAGCTTGAGGAAACCCTTGGTCTGGACATGGAAATCGTCAAGGGATGCTCCAGAGTCATTTTGACCAGAGCCGGTCCAGGACCTTTGGACACAGACGACGTCTTGATCAACGAACAGGGTCTGCCAAAGTTCACTAAATAATAAAACTATTGTGTCTTATTTAACATACATACATTTTTTTTTTTTTTCTTTGAAGATTATATAAACCTAAAATTCTTTCCACTTCCATATTCTTGCGTTGCAGTCACCACTTCCAGTGGCAAAGACCCCGGACCACTCTGGACCCAAAGGCGCACCGCCAGCAACGGCAACCCCAATGACGGAGTTCTTGTGGCCTTGCAACATCAGTAGCGGGTTCCCGGACTCCTTGTCCCACACGATGATGCCTCTATCCTTGCTTCCTGAAAAGACGAATCTGTCGTCGTTTGAGGTGGCCACGGAAAGCACAAAGTCTCTGTGGCCGGTGTATGTGACTACGCACTTGGACTTGTTGGTGTCTGCAGCCTGGGTCTTCAAGTCCCACAACTTGATTGATCTGTCCAATGAGCCACTGACTAGTTGTTTTCCGTCGTGTGTGAATGCTATGGAGTACACAGAGTCCTTGTGGCCGGTGCCGAGCTCGTTTTCAGAGTCCAACCTGTCTATTAGCTCGCCAGACTCAATGTCCCACAACCTGATGGTTCTATCCAGCGACCCCGCAGCCAAGATGGTACTGTCTGGGGAAATGGCCACAGTGGTGACACCGTCGTCCAGCTTGAAGTTCTTTTCCTGCAACTTGACTTCATTGGCATCGTCCTCGATCTTGAAGGAGTCTGGGTCTTCCAAGAGCCTCGAGACATCCCACACCCTCACGGTCTTGTCACCGCTTCCAGAGACTAGCTTCTTGCTGTTGGCGGTGAACTTCAAGCTGTAGATGTCCTGTTCGTTCCCCTTCAACATCTTCACCAACTTCTTCTCCTTCAAGTCCCAGATCCTAATGATCTTGTCTTCGGTTCCGTTGGCAAGGAATCTGCCACACGGAGAAAAGCCAACAGCCCTTATGTACAGGTCCTCTGAGCCTGCGTGGCTGTTTTCCGGTTTGTTTTTTAGTTCCTCACCCGACTTGAAGGTATTGTCTCCGGAGTTCAAAACATACTTAACATCACCACTGGCGGTGTCGTATATTAGGGTTGTCCAGTTGGACCCTGTGGCCAACATCTTCCCATCAACACTGAACTCAACACAGCACACAACAGAGTCGTGCTTCAAGGTCTTGTGCAAGTCAAAGTCCATCTTCTTTTCCATGTCAAAGGCTGGGTTGTAAAGGATGTAGTACTCGTTTGTTTGTTTCTTGTGGGACAAGGCCACGCTGGCGGAGTCCAAGTCCAACAAGAACGGTGGAATTGGCTTGTAGTGGTTGCTACGCTCCGTTTTTTCAATGACATAGTGCTCTTCACCCTGAGTAGCAGCTTCGGCTTCTTCGGTGACGGGCTTATCTTCTGCAATTTCGATGCTCTGTGAGTGTGGTTCTTCCGCAGCCGTGGATTGAGCTGGTTCCTCCTGTACTTGAGGAGGCTCTTCAACCTTAACCGGCTCGACTTGCTCGGGAGCAGGGGCAGGAACAGGAACATGAACCGGAGGACTGACCTTAACAGGCTGCTGATGTTGGGGTGGAGGAGCCTGCTGTTGAGGAACATGTTGCTGGTGCTGAGGAATTTGCTGAGGAATCTGCTGAGGAATTTGCTGAGGAACTTGTTGAGGAACCTGTTGAGGAACCTGCTGAGGAACCTGCTGAGGCTGCATCATCATCTGCGGAGGCTGCATGCTGTTCATGGAAGGTATCTGGCTGGATTGGGTTTCCTGTTGCTGTTGGATCATCTGTTGTTGCCATTGCTGCTGCATGGCTTGCTGGACTAGCTCCTGCTGTGATTGTTCCAGCCATCTTGAGTACTGTGAGTCTAAGTCGTACATCTGCTGTCTCATTGAGACCATTTCAACCATGTTATTTTGTAGAGCCATTTCGTATTCTCTTTGTAGCTGAGATCTGTATTCGTGGGAGTGTTTTTGGATTCTCAAGAACTCTGTTTTGATCAAGTCAGCGTACTCTTGGATTTTGGTCAATGCAACATTTGTTTGGTATTGGTACTCCTCGGTGAGCTTCAAGTCGATCTCGTCCAATTGTTGTTGGTTGGTGCCTGCAACTGTGATGTTGTTCATGTTGCTTGTTTGATCTTGGTTATTCTTGGCCTGTTCGTTGTGTTTGTTCATGATGTTGTGATGGCCCTGGTCCATTCTGCTACCGTTTTGTTGCATTAACAATGGTAGAGGGTGAAGGCCTGGTTGCTGGCCAGGATTACCTTGTTGGCTGCTGCCTTTGTTGTTCATAAGTCAAGAAGGGTGTGTGTGTGGTTTTTTGATCTTTGGGTTGAGAAGAAAAAGGAAGAGTTATTATTATATTTTTTTTTTGATTTTGTTAACAAGAAGTTTTATCAAAACACACACAAAAAAAAGAAGCATAAGAATAAGCAAAAGAAACGGCAAATAGATATTAAACAACGCTTATTTTAAAAAAATACCACAAGAAAATTTAAAAAAAAAAAATGACATGGAAAATTTTTCTGTTCTGTTTTTTTTTTTTTAAGGTGTGTCCCATTCTCCCTGTTTTTGGAGGCTTAAATCCGATGATACACAGAATGTCAAAAAAAAACAAACAAACAACAAACCCCTACTGAAGAAAATATGGCTTATAAGAATATGGTACTGATCTCAATCAACAAGATTATTCAGTTGTTTATGTACTGAAATATATTAAAAAAAATAACTCCTTTTCTGTTTTTTTTTTTCATATTTACATTCAAAATATATATAATTAATATTGTATACAGCACAAAGACTTGTTATCACAACATTTATAAGTTGGCGTCTAACTTGGTCTTTAAACCTCTCAAGTCAGCACCGATGACTTGGTCGACTCTTTGGCCGTCCTTGAAAAGAATGAAGGTTGGCATGGCGGAGACTTCTTGGTCTCTGGCAACATCACCAACAGCATCAACATCGACCTTGAAGAAGTCGACCTTGGCGTCGGCGTATTGGTTTGTAGACCACTTTTCGATCATTGGGGCAACAGCCTTACAAGGACCACACCAGGTGGCGTAGAAGTCAACAAGCTTGACGTTGCCATCTTGGGCGTTTAGGACTTGGGCTTGGAATTCAGCTGGGGTATTGATAGAGGAGACGGCCATTTTGGATATGTATGTGGTTTTTATTAGTGGTTTTATTAAGTTTCTTTTAATAGTGAACATGATTTTCGATGTTAATTGGATTGTGTGTTTAAATACGTTTACGAAATGAAGAAGCAAGAAGAAAAAAAATTTAAAGGAAAGATGATAACCATAAATATATTTTTTGGAGGGATTATGTAAAGGTGGCAAAATTAGCAATGGTTAGAAAAAAAAGGAGCCACTGTGCCCGAAGAAAAATACGCACACCAAAGGAAATTACACATGACTTTGTGTGTGTGGATTTCTTTTTACCTAAAAAATAAATAAATAGAATGTTCGGGAATACAATCTAGAGCATTTTTTTGCACAGTACACAAGGTAATCTTTATTTGAGTAATGATTGGTAATATATTATCCAATAAGTAATTTAGGTAACAGCATATTGGTAATGTTATCTCCGTGTCTTTTTCATTTAAATGATACTAAAACAAAGAGAAACACAAGACTAAAAATAAGTATTTAATAATAATAAAAATAAAAATTATAGGATTACATGTGTAGTAGATTTGCTTATCTTTACGTGTATGTTTGTTCATTCATATAATCATCTTGGATTTTTTTTTTTTTTTTAAGCGACGTTTTGAATTCATTTTTTATTTTTTTTTGTTAAATTTGTTGTTTTCATACTCACCAACACGTGTCCATATCATTTTGTATTTTACCCGCCCACTCTTTTTTATTCTACCCCTTTTTGGGATTTGTTCTTTCAACAAACCATTTGTTTACACTACTATTTCCTGATCTGGAAGCAGTGGCTCCTTTTTTTTTTGTTATTCTGAAAAAAAGCGAACTCACTCAAAAACAATATGCTCCCTGTTTCAAACCAATTTGATCTTTGGAGACCTCAAAAAAAAAAAAAATAAAAAGAAAAAAAAATAAATAAATAAAAAGCTAATTCCCACTAATTCTTAATATTTGTTTTTTTGTTTATTTATTTATATTTATATTTTTTGTAATTAAATACAAGTATAAGACCAATTGACTTTATTTGTATATTATTAACAGCAACCATATACCCCTTTCCCAAAAAAAAATAATAATAAATAAACAGAAATAAGTCAATTTCCATTTTAATTTTTCTATCAATAAACAAAAAACATTTTGGATCAAAAGCTGTTTATAATCCCAAAGTTGCAACTTTCTTATTTCTTATAGTTTAAACAAAAATTAATACCAAAAATCAACATTGATACACAAGACATAAATAGTTTATCATTCCCCCCCCTTTATAACATTACATTAGTTCTACACATATCGAACTAAAAAAACATATCAACAGATGAATACCAGCTCTAACAAACCCTCGGCAAGACCAGCCTTTGTCAATGTAACTGAAGCTGTGATCAACGGAAGACTGTACCCGACAACAGAAAACGCAGGCAAGAACCTGAAGCAGTACAGCACTGGAAGCGAAAACACATACAAGGAAAACGATCCAAAGCCATTGGTAAGGAAACACAATGCTCATCCCAAGCAGCACAGAGTCCTGAACAGACCAATCAAGGAAAACAATCTTGAAGAAGACTCAGAAGACAGCATACCCAGCATGTTTGATGACAAACTCAAAGAGACTCTGGATGTATTCCAGCAAGAACTGGAGAAAGAAGAGGAAATAGACACAAAGGCGATTGAAGTCATTTTTGCAAAGGAAAAGAAAAACAATGAAACCAACAAAAAACACTTGAAGGAAAAGTACACTTTTTTGGCCAAGGAGGGTCACAGCAAAGAAAAAATCAAAGCCTTTTTGTTATTCAGCGAGAAGGAACGCATACGCAATGCTCTCCTGAACAGAAAAGACGAAAACAACCCGGACGACCATTTGAGCAAATGGCAAGCATACAACGACCACATTGAAAAAGCGCACAAGAGACCCGTGAGTTCCTTGATCAGCCATGCTGAGCTGAAGAAGGCCAAGCTAGCTGAGGGTGTCTCCGTGCATGAGGACAAGTCTCCTGAGAAGATCACTGCCTCGGTCAAAAAACAACCCCTGCAGGGCATCAAGGAAACCCACAAAGAAGACGAAGATGTCAGATACTATGCTTCTAAGCCGCAAAACCCCAGCACTGAGGATCTGGGCGATGTGGTGCTGCCTGTGAACTATTACCCAGGAATGCCACTATTTGAGGCAGTAACAAACGACTTGGTGATGTACAGGTACGAGGACTTGGATACTGAGGACAGCGACGATGTTCTGATGGTGAATGAGTATGTCACTGATATTTTTACGTACATGTACAAGTCCGAGATGCAGTGTTTGCCAAACCCCGCAACAATGGTTCTGCACCCGAACATCAAGCAGAACAGGGACATTCTAGTGAACTGGATGATCAAGATCCACAACCAGTTTAATCTCCTTCCAGAAACGCTTTACTTGGCTGTGAACATCATGGACCGTTTCTTGTCGATCAAGCTCGTTGATCTGGACAGGCTCCAGCTTGTGGGCACTGTATCGTTGTTCATTGCGTCGAAGTACGAGGAGGTTTACTCGCCAAGTTGCAAGAACTTTGCCAGTGTGACTGATGGTGCGTGCTGCGAGGACGACATCATCGATGGGGAGATCTATGTTCTCCAGACCTTGGACTTCAAGCTTGATTACCCGAACCCGATGAACTTCCTTAGAAGGATCTCAAAGGCTGACGAGTACCACATGGACTGCAGAACTGTTGCTAAGTATCTTCTTGAGATCACTCTTGTGGACTTTCGTTTCTTAGGCACTCCACCGTCGAAGTGTGCAGCCGCAGCGTTCTTCCTAGCCAAGAAGATGATGGGAAGACCATACTGGGACGGTAACTTCGTTCATTACTCCGGTGGATACTCGAAGGAGAAAATCCGCCCATTGGTCGCCATGATGATGGAGTACCTGGAGCATCCAGTGATTCATGATGAGTTCTACAAGAAGTACAGCACGCGTCGTTTCTGCAAGGCGAGTGTTGCTTCTCGCGACTGGGCGAAGCGTGTTATCCAGCAAGGTTTCGATGTGATGGATCTCCACGAGCAGCAGTAGAAAGAGAGAGTGTGTTTGCCAGAGACGGCTACCAACAAACAAAAACTATATATATATAACCACTTTTTTTTTTTTTTAAAAATTACTTTTCTATAACAATTACACACGCTTATATATAACTTCGGTCCTCAGTTGTTGATCAGGGCGCAGTACTTCTTCAGCACAGCACAGTAGTGATGGTTATCAAGGCTTTCTATAGAGGGCAGACTTGTTGATGGGTCCGCGACCTCCATGATCAACACACGGATGTGTTCCTGGAACTCCTCATCCGCAACAACCCCATTCGTCACCACAACCATTGTTTCCGGCCAGATCTGTTTGATTCCCCTTCCAAGAACCGCGAGTTTGTCCCCAGTATCAACAGAAAGCAAGTATTCCCGCACAACCCCATCCATGGAAACCTGCATGTCCTGGTGATACATCAAACGAATGAGATACACTGCCAATGCACACTGGTAGGAAGTGCGGAGATGGATGAAGTGTGGAGAGGTCAGGATGTATTGGACGAGGAGGTATCCGAGCTCAGCAGGCATGTTGTCCTTGTAGGCGGTTTGCAGGAGGAGTCTGTTTTCCCTGTACATCTCGTCTTCTGACATATCAGCTGCGATGTTGGGGATTTTCTTTTCAAGAACTAAACCCATTTCTCCGCGAAAAACAGATAGGTACTCAAACAGGAATATCTCCTGGCTGGGCGGGGACATCCGGAACTCTAAAGATTGAAGGATGGCCATCTCAGCAGAAAGCATCTCATCAGTGGTGTAGGATTTGTCAGTCATTTCACAGTATTTGGACAATTTGGGAAGCTTGACCTCCTCGCACTTGGCGGCCATGAAAATGGCTGTGATTGTGAGAAGCTGGAGTTTTTTAAGCGAAACCTTGTTGCGCGCGAGGTACCGGTCAATGATGGACATTGCCAGGAGGAACGAGCCTCTGCTGACTCTGAATGATCTGCTAACCTGGATCAACCAATCGATCAGTATGGCTCTCATTGATGGTTTGATGAATATGCGCGATACCTCCTTGTCAACAAGACATGGGTTTAAAATAGGTGTGTACAGATCCTCACTGGCATAAAGGTTCTTTAAAATATCGTCTTTGTACTCGCTACTGAACGCCAGGTTCTCATACGCCTCCTCATGACTCTCAAAAAAGGTCTCCTGCATGCTCTGCGGGGCATTGAATATGTTCTGCGACACAGTCGTCAGTAAGGTATCCTTGGCGATTTTGGTGGACTCCATCTCCGTGCCTGCGTATGCAAAGAAGTCAGAGTCAAGAAGGTTGTTTCCAGGCGACAACTGGGCCTTCTGAAGACTGTTGTTCTGGAGTTGTCTTTTTCTGTTGTCCGGGGCAAAGGCAGTCCTGTCTGCGTCATCCTCAAGCTTTCTCTTCTTGAGAGTTTTGTAGTCGTCACTGGCTATGTCCTTTGGAGGAGACGACATCAGCAGTGGCTTGTCCTGTTGCAGGGGCGAGCCTGTGGTGGCGATTGTCAAGAGTGTAGTGGCATCGAGGCTGTTCATGTCGCTGAAGTCAACAGCATTGAGCAGCTTGTTGGTGCTGGAGCCGTCCATTGTATCGTGTTTTTCCTTGTTGAAGTAGTAGTTGATATCATGTTGGCCCATTGTATATATCTGTGTTTATGAACAAAGCAGTGGTTTGTTACTTATTCTGCAGATCAGCTAAGAGAGATAGAGATCATTGATTAATGAAGTAGAAGTGAGAACCAGCTATAAACCTAAAAAAAAAAAATTACTAAAAATCCCCTAGGTAAAATTTTTCCCTAGTAACCAAAAAACGAGATTCTTTAGTAGCACCAAGCTTTTTTCTTTTTTTTAAGGCGTTAATTCAGAGTTTACGCGTCAGTTAAGCTTTGGTAATATTTTGGCTGTGGGATAATCCAAGAAATGCGCAGGCGCTGTACAGAAAAATACTACAGATTGTAGGGCAAAAAAACCATACTGCCGCAATTTTTTTTGATCTGCACGCGTGAGGAGCTTCCCAATTAGGAAAGCACAACGGGTTTAATCAATACGCGGCAGAGGCATGTTCACAGAAACGGCAATGGTCGTCGTGGAATTTACATTATTATAAATATTACACACAATAAAGGTGATTTGTATTAGATATAGGCAATGGTCTTGGAATAATAACAAGTAGAATAGCTTTATGAAATGTATATTATAGACACATGTTATAATCGTAATTATATATAACCTTGCCAAAAGCAATTGGTGTGGAAATTATATTAACGTGTATTTAGAACCCCAAAAACATGTTTCTAGTATTTGTGTTTGCTAGTAATATTTTGCACATGAGTGTTCAATGATGTTGTTGTAAAGAGTGTGTAGAAACTGCTGTTAGTCTCAATGATGTTTTTTCATTTTTTTTTTTCATTTTTTTGTAATGAGAGAGAGCGGACTTTATGAACAACAAAAGTTTAATAAGAAAGAGAGAAGGTGAAAAAATAAGAAGAAGTCTATAGAATGAAATACTCACAACCTGTCACGTGAACCAAACCATCTACTATTCACGTGTTTTATATAATTTTTGTGACACTTTCACGTGCCAAGTGGGACACACCAAAAAAAAAAAAAGCAAGCAAGCTGAAAAATTATACTATTTATTTTCTTGCTGCTGTAGATTGTTTTATTTTTTTTTATTTTTCATTTTTGGTGTCTTTGGGCTGAGTACTTTTTTGGTAAGAAGCCTTCTTTTTTTTTTTTGTCCCTTCCTGAGGCTCTTTGTGCGTTGTTTTCTAAGCAATTTTGTATCGATACTCACATAAAAAAAAAAAACATACACACACATACACACCTTATAACGCAGTACCCGAATAATCATACCATGTTCCAAAGATAAAAAAAATAATAATAATAAGATCGATGGGCTAGTCATTAGATTTGTTATCTCTTAAAAGTCCATTTTATTTTATATCTAATAATTTTTGTTTATATTGATTAAAAAAAAAAATATAACAGCAATATCATCTTTATTGAAAAACAACATATAAAACAAGCTTTGGTCTTTGTTTTTCTTTTTATTTTATTATTATTATTGGGAACATACAAATCATTACTACTGTATTCAAGAAACAAAATATATTCTACCCTAGACATATAACAATATAACAAATATAACAAAATACACAATCATGGGCTTCAAGGAAACTTTTCAAAACGTCAAATACTGGTTCTCTGCCTCTCCTCAACCAGGCAAGGAGTACACCAAGAGACCAGAAGTCAAGGACTTGCCACACATCGTTGATGCCGATGGTGTCAGAGTTGTTGTTTCCAATGGTAAGAGAGAACTATCTCCTGTTCTTTCCCAAACCTTCAACATCAAAAACGGAAGCAACGACAAGATTGATGACCAAATCAACGCTAAATAATTTTATATAACATAAATACCTTCTTTTTTTTTTTTTTTTTGTTTCATCAAAGCTGCTCTTTGTTGTGTTTTTTTTTTCAACTGTGCTGGCAGTCTTGTTTTTCAAGACAACTTAAACATGAAAGGAAAAAAAAGCATTCAAATTGCATAGATGAAACACACACAACGAAAAAAAGGGACTATCCTTAATACAATAATAACAAATAAGAAGTATCTATGTCATCTTCAATGGTGTGGATTTATTATCAATAAAAAACAACAAAATCCTATCTTTGTAAAATGGGTTTCTGTTTTGGTTTTTTGGACTGCATGTGATGCCTTTATATTTCAATACTTCTTATTTGGGAAAGTGACTCCGAACACAATCACTTCCCAATTAAGTAACCAGTTCCGCACAGCACAGTATGAATAAAATCTCAAGTTTCTTTTTTTATTTTTTGCCTTTTTTCTTCTTCTTCGCAACAAAAAAAAAAGTCAATAAAAAAAAAAAGAGGAATCATCCACCCAGAATAAATTTGAAAGTGGGAACGCCCCTTACACAACAAAATGGTACACCTCTGCTTCACTTGTAATTTTTTTTTTTAAACTTCTTCAAAATTTCCGGATGTAATTTTAATCAATATTTTTTTTACTTTTTTTTTTTTTTTGAAAATCCCCATATTGACTTCTAACTTCATTGTTTTATTTAAGCAAGTAAGCTCTATTTCCTTCAGCAAACTAAAAAATAATAATAGTTAATCATATCACGGAATAAAGAAAAGTATAAGCACAAACACCATAATTAAATATACTACATATTTATTAAAAACACAACAACCTACAATGTCCCAAATAAACGTCTTAGTTCTAGGTTCCGGTGGTAGAGAAGATGCCCTAACTTGGAAGATCTCTCAATCCCCCCTAGTCGCCCAAACATTCATATACCCAGGCAACGGCTCATCCAGAGTATCTGTATTGCCAAGCTTCACTGCTGGTCTGGAAACCACCGAAGACTTTGAATTGCTAGCTGATGCCTGTTTGAAGAACAACATCGAACTGGTTATTCCAGGTCCTGAATTGATCTTGGTTGCCGGTATCTCTGACGTTCTGGCCAGAAAGGGTCTTAAGGTCTTTGGTCCTTCCCAAAAGGCTGCTGTTCTTGAAGGCTCCAAGACTTTCTCCAAGGACTTCATGAAGAAACACGGCATTCCTACAGCCATCTACGAAAACTTCAACAACTTTGAAAAGGCCAAGGATTTCCTTGTCCAAAACCAAGACAAAAAATGGGTATTGAAGGCCAGTGGTATTGCTGCTGGTAAAGGTGTTTTGATCCCTGAATCCCACGAAGAAGCCTTGAAGGGTCTTTCCGAAATAATGGTCTCAAAGGCCTTTGGCAGTGCCGGTGATGAAGTTGTTATTGAGGAGTTCTTGGAAGGTGATGAAATCTCCATTTTGACCCTATCCGACGGGTACTCCCACGTCAACCTGCCTCCATCCCAGGACCACAAGAGAATCGGTGAAAACGATACTGGTCTGAACACAGGTGGTATGGGCTGCTATGCTCCATGTCCAGTTGCTGATGATAAGACCATGAAGTTCATTGATGAAAACATCATCAAACCTTCCATCAAAGGAATGAGACAGGATGGTTTCCCATTCCTTGGTTGTTTGTTCACAGGTGTCATTTTGACTGCTGAAGGTCCTAAAGTTCTAGAATACAACGTCAGATTCGGCGATCCAGAAACAGAAACCGTCATGCCGCTTATAGAATCCGACTTGGTTGAGGTTTTCCTAGCTGCTTGCGAACACAGATTAGATTGTGTTGAATTAAAAATCAAACAAAACTTATTCTCAACTACAGTCATCCTAGCTGCTGGTGGATACCCTGAATCTTATGAAAAGAACAACCAAATCACCATCAACAAGGCTGTTTTGCCTGAGTCTGCTGAAATCTTCCAAGCCGGCACAAAGCTAAATGCCAACACTTTGGTCACAAACGGTGGTAGAGTCATTGCTGTAAACGCCTTGGGGGCTTCCATAAAGGAATCCTTATCCGCAGTTTACAAGGCCTGTGAAGGTGTTGAGTTCAAGGACAAGTACTTCAGAAGAGACATTGCCCACAGAGCTTTGAACCAAGCCGTTTCCGTCAAGAAGTCAATCACTTACGCCGAAGCAGGTGTTTCTGTCGACAACGGTAACTTATTAGTCGAGAAGATCAAGGCCAAGGTCAAATCCACCAAGAGAGCCGGTGCTGACTCTGACATCGGTGGGTTCGGTGGTGTTTTCGATCTAGCAGCTGCTGGTTACGAAAACGGCCACGAAACCCTATTGGTTGCCGCCACTGATGGTGTTGGTACCAAGTTAAGAATTGCTCAAGAAACAAACATCCACGATACTGTCGGTATTGATTTGGTTGCCATGAACGTCAATGACCTTGTTGTTCAGGGTGCCGAGCCATTGATGTTTTTGGATTACTTCGCCACTGGAAAACTTGACATCAAAATCGCTGCTGACTTCGTCTCCGGTGTTGCCGATGGTTGTTTACTAGCTGGTTGTGCCTTAGTTGGTGGTGAAACCTCTGAAATGCCAGGTATGTACGACCCAGGTCATTATGACACCAACGGTACTGCTGTAGGTGCTGTCAACAGAAACAAGATTCTTCCACAAATCGATCAAATGTCCGAAGGTGATATTCTGCTAGGTTTGGCCTCCGACGGTGTTCACTCTAATGGTTTCTCCCTAGTGAGAAGAATCATCGAACATGTCGGTATCAATTGGTCAGACGCCTGTCCATGGAAGACCGAAAAGCCACAAACCCTTGGTGAGGCCATTCTGACCCCAACTAGAATCTACGTCAAACAACTGCTACCTACAATCAAGGAGGACTTGTTGTTGGGTCTGGCCCATATCACCGGTGGTGGTTTGGTTGAGAATATCCCAAGAGCCATTCCAAAGGACCTGCAAGCCATTGTTGACATGAACACCTGGGAAGTCCCAGACGTCTTCAAGTGGTTCGGCAGAGCTGGTAATGTTCCTGTTGAGGATATCCTAAAGACATTCAACATGGGTGTTGGTATGGTATTGATTGTCAAGCCAGAAAACGTTGACAGAGCCATTGAATTGCTAAATGAAAGCAACGAAACAGTCTACAAAATAGGTAAGTTGGTCAAGAAGACCTCCGAAGCTGATCCGGGCTGTATTTGTGAAAATGCCACTGGTATTTATTAAGCCATGGTCATAAACATATCTTATCTAGGTGCATCATATATATAAACAAAAAAATAAAATAAAAAATTGGAGATTTAATGAATTATAAATTTATTTGGTGTGGAAATCACATCAATTCAAGTTGATTGCTGTTTCCAAGTACGAGTACAAACCCAGATGGATACCGAAGTTCAGGATGTTCACCTTCATGAATCTCGGCCCCCATCCTTTGTACAAAGCAGAGACTTTTTCTTCAAGGATGACTTTTTTTATACAATCCCTCAATGAATCATAGTAAAACGGTCCAAACCTGTTGGATTGCGTTCTTGTCTTTATGAAGTCCATCGGCTGTGTCAGCAGGATGATCATTGATGAGCAGGAAACTGTGGTCAGCAATGCCAGGGAAAAGGGATTGTAACTTGATCCGTCCTCCTTCTTTGTTATCAGGATGTGTTCGTTGATCAATGAGTAGACACCAAAGTTGATCATGGAGTTGCATGAGAATTTGGTTGCTGTTGGGATAGTTCCTCTGAAGAAACCCTTCAACCCATCTGTTTGACATATTTCCTTGAATGCAGTGAAGAAGTTGATGCTGGGATTGGCTCTGTAATGCAACATGGTTGTCTTGAGACCTAATGGTTGCTTGTTGGTGTACAAATCACGTCTTTCCACCATGTATGGAGAGTTGCTCAAGCGAACCCCTTGTGCACGTTCAGAAAGCAGAATGCTGTTCCCAACCATCCGGCTCTTCATGTTCTCAAACGGTATGTACAAACAAGACTCCAAAAACCCTGTAATGGCACCTGCGGTTAGTATGTTCTGTGGATTGGCATTAGTCAATGACGAAAGATGATGGTGGTACCTATGGTGCTCAAAGGACTTGTTGCCCCGTTCCAAGAACTTCATGATGTAGTTGTACAATGGGAATCTCAAAATGTTCTTTGTCAAAATGGCTGCATTCAAGGCAGATAGCCCCGATGAGTAGTATACCATATTGACGTGTCTCAATCCAAAGCCGTAGTTTCCAAAAGAAAGTTGTTGACCGATTTTAATAACTTCAAAGGGATGGGCTAGCGACATTGACAGCATGGATGCAGCTGTGGAGCTGATGATTGTTCGATTAACGGGATCATTGTCGATGGCAGAGATCGTAATGTCAGTAACATGTGAATTAGGCATATGCTGGACTATTTCTTCTGTGGAAAAATAAAAAAATTGAATATTAAAAGACTCTTGTGAAGAATAGGTGTTATTTGGTTTATTCAAAGCAGATGAAAAGAGAATAGAAAAAAGGGGGTAAAGGTTAATTTTATGATGATGTAACTAATCATATTTCAGATCCATTATGACTTTGTTAAACGACTCTGAAAAAAAATAAAAAAAAGAAAAAATGAAAGCACCTCAAAGAAGTTTCAAATTTGAAAAGTTTTTTATTTTTTTTTTTTGAGATATGCAAAAAAAAAAAGTTTTAAAAAAAAAACCAATGGCCCGGTCATTTCTTTTTCTTAAGCCGGAATCACGTTTCTGCATCATTACTATTATTTATTTTTTTTAAAAAAAGGCTATATACATTTAAACAGTAAGCTTACGCTTTTCCAAGTAAGCATCTAGATGGCCGGAGATACCATTAGAAAAGGCAAAGCCCACCCCAGCATGAATGAAACTCAACTTCATAAATCTGAACGAGGCACCATTGTATAGTTTTCCTATATCGAAAAAGCTGCCAAAGTGGTATCTGAATGCCATTATCGCATTAGTTACAGGGAGGGTGATTACTTTGCTGTCGGACAAGCTTCTGAAACGGTTGAACAGCCCACTCTGCAGAACAGTCTTCATAGTATCAAATGGCTGAGTCAGAGCAACTGTAAGGAATGCCGACGGAATCCCCATGAAAAGAGGAGCGACCTGGTGCAATCCGGGTACTGTATAGCTCAATTCTTTGATCTTTGTGTATGTCTTACCCCCATACGACATGTCCTTGTACTCAACCCCTGAGCTGTATTCGTACATGTATTGACGCAGCAGCTGCAACGAAGCCATGAATATTGTTGTCTCAATAATAGAAATCGGAACCACTAGGTACCATGCATTGGTGAATACGTTTTTCCCGTCAAACTTACCACTCTCCATCATCTCACCTAGTGTTGAGAACACTCCAACAGCAGGATTTTTTAGCATGGCATCGGTGGCTGCCTTACTTGACTTGAGGATTTTGTAGTATTCCTCATGGACGAAATCACCTTTAAAGCCCGTACTAATATGACTTTTCAAAGCAGTGAACGACATGACATTCTGGTTTTTGGACGACGATGCTGCATGGTCCAGTACTTTCAATTGCTCGATGTACTCTTTGTTGTTCAGAGTAGTTTTTTTTTTGAATTTCTCATTTGCTTTCGAACTTGCAGCGTTTTCCTTTTCTAAGACTTGGTCTCTAACAAATTCTTTCACTATGAAAGAATTTGGATGTTCCTCCAGCTTGAAATCTTTTGAGTAGTTGGCCAGCAGTCTGTTACCGATCTGTCTCATTTTCAAGTTTTCCAGAGGCAAGTTGATAAGACCTTGAACCAACCCAATGGAGGCTCCTGCATACAAACTGTTTTGGAGATCCTTTGTTGGTCCTGTTCCATTCAGCGAGCTGATGTATTGCAACATGGCTGGATACAGGAAAATCACATTCAAACTGTGTGAACCAGCTTCAAGCAATGCCATGCTTTGACCTGTGAAATAACCATTGAGGTTCAGGTTGAATACGGACTTGTAGTGCTTGCTCAATCCGTTTCCCATGTAATACTTCTGTGTGCTGGCGACATATTCAACTTGTCTAGCAACCTTGAAGTACTCCAAAGGCTGGCAAAAAAAAGTATCTATAAGCTTACCACCTAGGTACAAAGTATTCCCCTTTGCAGTATCATCGGAATACAGAGTCAGCATCTTTGGGTATAAGTTGGATGTGTTGTTTAGGGATTTCTGAGACTCTTCTGATCATTTCTGTATGAAAAAAAAAAAATGAAAATTTTGTTTAAAAAAAAAATTGAAAAATTGAAAAGAACATGGGAGAACCGTGTATTGGTTTAAGCGAAGGAGAATCGTCTGAAATATATAAAAAAGCTTATCAGAGGGGACATAACAACGTGTTTAGCATCTTTATTATTAGTATCAAGTCCTTAAAGCATGTTCTGTTCAATATGTCACCTTTCGATCCTCCAACTAAATTTGCTGTTGTCTTCATTATTATTGAGAAAAATCTTGACAGTTTGATCACGTGAGTACATCAGCGACTTTCAATAGCAAAGCACCATGCCTTATCACAGCTGAGTATCTAGTCGATTACAGTTCTATTCAATGCCAAATCTTGTTTACATAAATCTCAAGCCTTGGATTTGGTTTTTTTGGCAGCTGGTTTCTTGTTTTTCCCTTGATCTGTCTTCAAATTAAGGTTTATCTTCTTTGTCTTCGTCTTGTCATCACTCTTTGGCTTGTTATTAGGCAGTTTGCTGACTTTCTTCGCTCCCAGTGCCTTTTTCTTCTTTTCAAGCTCTTTGAGCTTATCGAGCTTTTGCTTCTTTATGTTATTATCGAGTTCTTGTTTCTTCTTTTCCTTGATCAGGTCATGCTCCTTTTTGGTGATCAAAGGCGCGGAAACCAGACTTGTCGCAAGTATCTGTTCTCCTCTGATGAAGATGAACCCAATGTCTTTTTTCTTTTCTTTAGGTGTTTTCAGTACTTCAACACAATCGGAGAGCAATAGGTTCATGTGCTCATCAAACCCCTTCAGCTCTCCCTGTATGATACTTCCATCAAGGAAAATTACCTTTATTATGTGGTTTATGAGTTGTCTCAAATGAGCTGTCTCGCCCATTACTTTATTATTGCTGGCCATTTGGTGTTATGGTGTTGTGGTGTTGATAGCTGTTTTTTGGGTTTGTGACGAGGAAAAAAGAAAAAACCCAAAAAAGGTCACGAAGTGGAGGCGCGTGCACAGAGTCAGTTGCTGGAATAGGGAATAAAAAGTATCGTGCGGGTAAAAAACAATTTAGGTCGTGGGTCACGTACATTAACCATGCAATTGTAACAGTTGAAAGAAAAGATGAAAGAAGCTAAACAGGTGTATTGATGTATTTATTCAATAACTAACAATGGAGTTGGTCCTAAGAAAAAAAACAATATTAACGTGAAGCTTCAATTTAAGTAAAATAATTTAACTAATCATCAAGCTGTTTACATTTTATTTAAATATTAACAGTAATATTTGATATACTTTGGCTTATATCCGCAGATGTAAACAATCAAAAAAAAAAAAAATACTCACCCTTGAGATAAAATGAAGAAATAAACACGAATCATTAAACCCTCTCTTTCACTCTCTGCTACCCAACCTAGAACAAGATGGCTGCAAACGACAACCCATTTGACGATGACTTTTTAGACGAGTCACTTCCACTCAACAACAAACCAAAAAAAGTCCAGTTTGCTGAGTTCACTGAGCCAACCCCAGAACCAGAAAACACGACAACAACAGACACATTTCATACATACTACTACACCAGAAATGTCACAATAAACGAGATATATTCATTCATAAGAAGTTGTTTGCTTAACCACAAAAGCGAGAACAAGTCTTTGTTGCACTACCTTGCAGACAGAATGAAGTTTCTTTTCGTGGGTGGGGAAAATGACATTGATTTAGAAAACACAACTGACAATGATGGCGGGAAGGATATTGGCGGATACTTTGCTATCTGGACCTGCTTGGGGATTTCACTGCTTCATCTGATAACAAAGACTTTTGAGTTCAAACAAGGAAACATTATCAATCACACACTGCTTGTCCTACTCGCATCTCTTGGTGCTGAAATCTTAACGATGTTCTACGCCCACCGACGCCAGATGTTTCAAGATATCATGCAGTTCAAGCTTGGTGTTTTGAATCTCAGCTACTTGTTTTTCAGATTGATTTTTGAGATTGTTTCCATAGGGCTAGGAGGGTTCCTAAGCACTCTTCTTTTGATTGTATTGCAAGGGATTTTCACGATGCTGGTCAATTTCAGAGCTTGGAATGTTCTGGATCAAAAAGATTTGGCAGAAAACAGAATCGTTGTCCTTGCCATCCTGATTGTTGAGCTTGCTGTTTATGCTGCGATAGCCATCCTGGATACCGTGCTTTGATCATAAACGGATAAAACTTGTGGGGGGATATATATCTGCTTGTGTGGAGATAACGTTGATAGCGCACACGTGAATGCCATCCCTGTAAAACTTTTGTTCAGAGTCTTTGCAAAGAAGGAAGGAGTTCTAAGCGGGTATTATTCACTTTTTGCGTGTTTGTGTGTGTTTTCAGGAGGGTTGATTTTTCCCTGGCCCCCTTTTTCCCAACAAACACCCCCAAAATTGGATAAGTTTTCCTTAAAAAAAAAAAATCAACAACACGCGTTCTCACAAATTACTGGAACTTCAACGCCTGCTACACCGAATGATTGCTCGGAGCCCTTGCTACACAGAAAAACCCCTATTGAAAACAGGATATGGACTA
Source organism: Hanseniaspora clermontiae (assembly GCA_030567235.1). Lineage (NCBI taxonomy): Eukaryota > Fungi > Ascomycota > Saccharomycetes > Saccharomycodales > Saccharomycodaceae > Hanseniaspora > Hanseniaspora clermontiae. The sequence goes on along the minus strand of JAJLRV010000134.1, from coordinate 62,046 downwards.
ATTAATTCTTTTTTAAAGTTGCATGGATCATATCAATATGTGGGGAATAAACATACGCGGGGTTAGTCTTGGCAAATGGCGGGTGTTTGCTCACTTAATCGCATGTCATTAATGCCTCAACAGCTACGTGGCAATATAGGTGGAATGTTCTTTTATTTTATTTATTTGTTACCTGTGAAAATTTTTATGCTTGAAAAGAAGAGCACTTTTTTTTAGTGGGGGGAACAAGGTTCTTTTTTTTTTTTTTTTTTTTTGCACAGGTTGACTGCTTTCCCACCCTGTTGATTTAAAAATTCCCTTTCGTTTTTTTTTTCAAAACCTTTTCGTTATGATTGTGGCAAATATTATGAGTGTTTATATATAAAGATTGCTATGAACGAAGTTAAATTAATACAAAATAATCACTTTTAAATAGAAAACAATAGTAACAAATAAAACCAAACTTGAATTAATAAAAAAAAAACTAATAATATTTCCATTTTATTCATACCTTTACTTTTGAAAAGCTATTAATAAAACTAACATTTACTTAACTTTTTTTTTTACTTAAATCAATCCTTACATTTACATATAAAACTCACACTACTCACTCATCATCATGGTTCATTTAGGTCCAAAAAAGCCACCTTCAAGAAAGGGTTCTATGTTAGACGTTCCTGAAGATTTAATGCGTCAATTACACGGTTTTGAAGCTATCTTCAGCGTCAGCGGTGACAAGTTAAAGGCTATTGTCAAGCACTTCATTACCGAATTAGACAAGGGTTTAACCAAGAAGGGTGGTAACATTCCTATGATTCCAGCCTGGGTCATGGACAAGTCCACCGGTAAGGAATCTGGTAAGTACTACGCCTGTGATTTAGGTGGTTCCAACTTAAGAACCGTTTTGATCACCTTGAACGGTGACGGTACCTTTGACACCACTCAATCCAAGTACAAAATCCCAGAAGGTTTAAGAACCACCCAAGATAGAGACGAATTATTCGGTTTCATTGCTGACTCCTTAACCTCTTTCTTCCACGAACAATTCCCAGATGGTGTTGAAGAAGGTGTCACTATCCCATTAGGTTTCACCTTCTCTTACCCAGCCTCCCAAGACAGAATCACCCAAGGTATTCTACAAAGATGGACCAAGGGTTTCGATGTTCCAAACGTTGAAGGTCAAGATGTTGTCCCATTGTTGCAAGAACAATTAAAGAAGAGAAACACTCCAATTGAAACCACTGCTTTGATCAACGATACCGTTGGTACTTTGATGGCTTCTCTATACACTGACACTGAAACTGTCATGGGTGTTATCTTCGGTACTGGTGTTAACGGTGCTTACTTCGATGTCGTTTCTGGCATTGAAAAGCTAGATGGTAGATTAAGCGACGATATCCCAGCTGATTCCTTAATGGCCATCAACTGTGAATACGGTTCCTTCGACAACGAACACTTGGTCTTACCAAGAACCAAATACGATGTTTTGATTGATGAACAATCTCCAAGACCAGGTCAACAAACCTTCGAAAAGATGACTTCCGGTTACTACTTAGGTGAACTATTGAGATTAGCTTTGATCGACTTATACGAACAAGGTTTAGTCTTCAAGGGCCAAGATGTCTCCAAGTTACAAGTTCCATACATCATGGACACTTCTTACCCATCCAAGATCGAAGAAGATCCATTTGAAAACTTAGAAGACACTGATGACTTATTCACCAATGACTTAAAGATCAGCACCACTGTTGCCGAAAGAAAGTTAATCAGAAGATTATCTGAATTGATTGGTACCAGAGCCGCCAGACTATCTGTTTGTGGTATTGCTGCTGTTTGTCAAAAGAGAGGTCACGAAACCGGTCACATTGCTGCTGATGGTTCCGTTTACAACTTATACCCAGGTTTCAAGCCAAGAGCCCACCAAGGTTTAAGAGATATCTACGGCTGGACTGAAAAGGATGACACCAAGTTACCTATCATCATTGTCCCAGCTGAAGATGGTTCTGGTGCTGGTGCCGCCATTATCGCTGCTGTTACTGAAAAGAGATTAGCCAAGGGCTTATCCGTTGGTATTCCAGAAGGTAAATAATTTGGTTTCCAATGAGCAAATCTTTTTATAATGAACAAAAAAAAAACAATACATACAATCCCCCAATTTAACTGAAATGACAATAATGAACTTGTTAATGATCTATTAGAAAACAAATGGAAAGTTATTAAAAAAAAAAAGAATAAAAAAATAGGAATGTTTAATGGCATTCGTTATGTACACTTATTATTTATTGCTCTACATTTTAATTTTTCAAGCATTTTTTAAATTTTCAAGTTTTCTTTTTTTTTTCTCTCTATTTTTTTTTGAACAAACTGGATAAGAACGAAGTTAACTGAAAGAAAAACCAGAAAGCCATGAGTAATCTACATAGATGATGGACGACCGCGTTTTAACTAAAACTATTGATCAAATCATCAAACTGTACGATGTTGAGTTTAGTAAAAAATCCAAGCCTAGGAACGGTGAAGGAACCGTGCTTGCATCTATATTCCTCCATCACAGAATATTCAATGAGATAAAGGTAATATCAATGGCAACTGGTGTGAAGTGTCTAAACACAAATGAAATGAGCAGAGAAAACAAAGACGGGAAGATCCTGCATGATTCACATGCAGAGGTTCTAGTGTTCAGAGCATTCAACCGATTTCTTTTGCAGGCAATGAAGGACCACGAAGCTGTTGATGACGATGACATTCTTTTCAAAAAAGATGATTCGAAGTTTGAGTGGAATGATGTTTGGGAAATTGGAATGTATGTGTCCGAGCTGCCGTGTGGAGACTTGGCAGTCATTCATGAACAACAAAAAGAATCAAACAAGGAGCATCAGGTCTGGCAAGACCACGAGACGAAGCAGTATGTTGACGACAAGATAAAGACAATTCTGAGGGGCAAGAACAACGTCAAGAAAACTGGATACGTGAGGACCAAGCCAGGGAGATTTGATAGTGTTGCAACACTGTCAAAGTCGTGCACAGATAAGATTATCATGAAACAAAGGCTAGGTATAGCAACAGGATTAGTGAGCTTGCTATTGGACAGCGATTTAAAGTTGAAGTATCTGATTTTGCCAGATGTGACAAATACAGTTACTGAGAGTATTTACTATAAGTTGATAGCATCTCTGCATGATCGAATGAGCGATGATACTGTAGACATTCGCTTTGTTGATAAATATTTTTCAGACAACATCAATGATTATTCAGTTGTGAATGATGAATCTAGGAAAACTAGCAATGAGCTAGGAGTAATGATATTGAGCAAAGACAAATACCTGAATGAGCCGTTACAAGACGGTGTGAGGCTAGGGTACAAAACCAAAAAGAGTAGTCCCTTTTTGAGGAAGAACTGCGAGAGCATCCTCAGCAGAAATGCAATGTTTAAGCTCTATGAGATGATAAACAGCCATGGTTTAGATTACAAACAAACAAAGTTACTCAACTCCAGGAGAGAGGAGCTAAAAGAAACAATGAGAAAGGAAATGTCAACGGATGGCTGGATTTTTAACATTGAAGATAGCATATCAACACACAGACAAAGTTGATTATCTCCCTTTACGTATCTGCTTGCCCATTCGGGAAATGTAAATAGGCGCGTCTTCCTTAGAGCGACCGAGGCCATTCTGGCTGTCGTTTCTTTCTTTTTTTTTTGGGCTACACAGCCAAAAAGAGAAACAAAGCGATATATAAATATATTTTCTTTGGGGGGTTTTTTTTTAAACCGCTATGAAAATTTTTTGCTGGGCCCACCTGTTTTTTTTTTGTTTTTTGTTTGGGAACTGTTGTCAAACTTGTGTGTTTTCAATCAGTGGTGACCCTTATTTTGATCTATTCACATATTTACATTAAATCATAAAAAATAAATTATATTATATAAACCTACAAACATAGATATTTTTCATACTTACCATAAACAAATAAAATAAAATGAGTGACGAATTAAGAAACTCTAAAGTAGGTGTCTCATGGGTCAACAATGGTCCTGTTTCCATCACAGCTTACTGCTGTTCATCCATTATCATGACTATTGTCAACAAATTCGTTGTCAACTTGAAGAACTTCAACATGAACTTTGTTATGTTATTTGTACAATGTTTAGTTTGTTGTTTGTTGTTAGTCGTCTTGAAGGGTCTAAACTACGCCAAGTTCAGAAACTTGAACAAACAAGATGTCAAGAAATGGCTGCCAATCAACTTCCTGTTGGTTGCTATGATTTATACTGGTTCTAAGTCTTTGCAGTTCTTACCTGTTCCTATCTATACCATCTTCAAGAACTTGACTATCATCTTGATTGCTTACGGTGAAGTTTTGTTCTTTGGTGGTAAAGTCACCTCCATGGAGCTAGGCTCCTTCTTACTAATGGTCTTATCCTCCATTGTTGCCACCATAGGTGACAACCAGGCCAAACACAGCTTGGCCAAGAGATTGATTGAAAAGGCTGCTAGTGTTGCCGCTACCAAGGCTGCCGCCACCACCAAAGTTGCTGAAGAAGCTGCCTTCAACATTGGTTACCTATGGATGTTAGCCAACTGTATTTCTTCTGCCTTATTCGTTTTGGTTATGAGAATGAGAATCAAATTGACCAACTTCAAAGATTTCGATACCATGTTCTACAACAATGCTGTTGCTTTACCAATCTTACTAGTCTCCTCCTTCGTCTTAGAAGACTGGTCTCCAGAAAATATCCAAGTCAACTTAACCAGAGAATCCGTTATTGCTATGGTTGTTTCTGGTATGTTCTCTGTTGGTATTTCTTACTGTTCAGGTTGGTGTGTTAGAGTTACCTCTTCAACCACTTACTCCATGGTTGGTGCTTTGAACAAGCTTCCAATTGCCTTAGCTGGTATGATGTTCTTTGATGCTCCAAAGAACTTCCTATCCATCATATCCATTTTCCTTGGTTTCCTAGCCGGTATCGTCTATACCCAAGCCAAGCAAAGAAAAAGCAAAGATCAAAAACCAGTTGAAAATAAGCTACCTTCTTCCAACAAAGACTAAATAGTATAGCTTCATATATATGATTATTGAATAACTAGTATTCGTATGTATGATTAATTGAGAATAGAGATTGATTGTGCTTAACTGTAACATAATAGAAAAACAAAACTAACTCACTTTTTTTTTTTTAAAAAAATAATCTTTATAGATGAACTTTTCTCCAGACCCACTTGAACGCGTCAAAAACAAAAAAAAGTTGACTTCTGGATGGGGTTTTTTCCTTCAAATTAAATTATATATTTCTATGATTACACGTATCGGATATAAGAACAAACAACATCATTATCTCAGCAAAAAGACAGATGACAGATGACAGTGTCTTTTTTTTTTTGGGTATTCTACATTGACAAAAAAACATGGCTGACCACGACAACACATACATCTTTAATCATGGCCAGCAGGTCAAGAGACAGTACTACTGACAACTCTAACAAATCATCAGCTCAGAAAAAATTAGACATATCGAAAAACTTACTGAAAGAAATAGAGAATGATTTTGATGACTTTGAAAACTTTCTGAACTCAGAAAAAAAACCTGAAGGACATCAAATAGATCATAAGCTTTTGGATTCTCTGAGTTCAATGGATAAGCTTGATCTGAAGTTTAAAAAAAACAAGCAGGATTACAAAGAAATCTTAGATGATTATGAAAACCTGGATTTTTTTGTTGAGGACAAAGAGGATGAGGAAAGAAAAGATCAGGTCAGATCACTACAAGAATATAATTCAATTGTTCATGATATATTTGGGTACAACGTATACTTCAACAAGCTATTTCTAAAGTTAGATAAAGAAAAGTTAGAGTTTATGCTAAATGAACACAAAATTGTCAACTTGATAGATAGAAAACTAGAAAGCTTTTTATATGCGAGGGACAGCAATAAAAAGAAGCATTGGATATACAACGCATATACTGACAAGGACTTATTGATGTCATTTGAAGAAAGAAAGTCCGTTTATGAGAAGTTTGATCTGTGGCTAAAAAGCTTACATGAGTTTTATTATGGGGATAAGAAGTCAGGCAGTAAGGACAGAGAACCCAGCCGGAAACGTCAAAGAAGAAGCCTGCGTGACGACTCACCAGAACAAAAGACATATCCTATCCACAACGAAATCAACTTGAATGTTTTGCTGCTGTTGCAGGTATTGTTTATGCTATCAAATGACTTCTTCCACAACAACATGAAATACCAATATGCATTTAACTCCATGTTTGACTTGAACAATTATTTGGCATACATTAAAAACAGCATACCTATTGTATATGAGAGACTATCAACGATCACCTTAAAAGAATTGAACACTTTTAAGTTTTTCAAAGTCTTTCTAGACAAAGACTTTGTGAATGACTATCATATCGGAATTTTTATGAAATTGAAGTTGTTACCTGAAAACATTGTTGACGTATTCAGAGAAGCATACTATGGAAATGACTTTGAGAAGTTTATTAACAATACCATTTTGTTGAGTGTTAAAGATATAGAGAAACACGAACGAGAAATTATAAACTTGCATGATCCTGAGATTGATCAAATGAAAGAAGACGCCATGCTGAAGAACTCTTTAATCAATTTACAAAGCTGTATTAAAATGGAGGAAACACATTTATTGTCAATCAAAAGAGCTATTAAGATACAAAATTATTTTATAAACAGAAAACAAACAGGTGAAATAGTTAAACAGCTAGATTTCCTACAAAGCATCGTTACTGGTAAAGATGTGAAATACTATAAGCATTTAGCGATTAAAATACTAAAAGATTTGCATGAGCAGAAAATACAGCAGCACGAGTTAATAGATGTTGCCAATGATGTGGTTGATATCAAACAGGCCACAAGAAAGAGTAAAGTGGAGATGAAGTCATCAGACGGGCTAAAATATAGTGATGGTGATGAAGACAATCTTTTGCAAATAGACGATGCCCAAGCAACCATAAACAACTACGGGTTTTCTAAAGATTCGCTGCCTGATTTGTACATCAAAAGACTGATAGAGACTAAACTCATTTCGTGTGATATTGCTATCTGGCTGCCGAAAGAGCGTTAATAGTGGTGTCGGTGTTATCATTTTCAAGGGCCTAGAAACACAATTGATTACTTCACCAGATGGGTTATCTCCTCCAAACCTTTTCCGGCGATACGCTCACGAATACTTATCTCCGACAAAACTGTGTCAGAAAAAATAAAAAAAATCCGCATTGGAACTTTCAATTTTGCGTTTAAAAGAAAAAAAAGTGTGGAAGAAAAAAAAAGCAACTAGTCTGTCAATGCGGCAAACGAACAGGCGTATCATGTAAAGTAACATTTTGCTGTGGAAATTTTTATATGCGTCATCATATTTAAACACAGGATAAGAAATGTGCCACTTTTGATTTCAAAAAGATCATCTCCCCTAGAATTTGTATATACAATTTATGTATAACCAAACCAATAAAATTGTTAAAAACCAAACATATACACAATGACCACTTCTACTATCAGCAAAATCTCTAAACTATTCAACTACAACGCAACAACAGACAGCATCATCACCTTGGGGGCTGGCTGCTACTGGGGGGTTGAATATCACTACAGAAAACACTTCCAAGACAAGTTAAAGCACGTTGTTGTTGGGTTTGCCAATGGTAATGATACTTTCAAAACAAGCGACGATAGCATAACCTACAAAAGAGTAACCGGCGGTGATACTGGATTTGCTGAAGTCATACAGATTCAATACAGCAAAAAAGATGTTTCTTTGGATGAACTGCTTGACTTCTTCTTCAGATTACACGACCCAACCACCAAAAACAGACAAGGTGGCGACATTGGAACCCAATACAGATCAGGTATTTTTGCCAGCAACGAAGAAGACTTGAAGATAGCTCAAGCCAGTAAAGAAAAATGGCAACCAAAATGGAACAACGATATCACCACAGAAGTAGAGCTTCTCACCAACTACTACGACGCTGATGAGTATCATCAAAAATACCTAATCAAAAACCCTGAAGGGTATGCTTGTCCTGCTCATTATGTCAGAGATATTTAATTTGTATATATTATTCGTTGTGGTCCTGCTGCAACTTTTTCAAGTATCTTTTATCAATAATAACTTGACTCACTGTTACTAAGCAAGCAAACCCTAGCAAAATCTGGAATATCAGCTTGTATATGTAGGACTCTTTACTGAAGGTATTGGCTGTGTCTCTAACACCTATGTCTCCGTATTCAATAAAGTATAGTTTTTGTTTCTCCAAAACCGTCAGATTTTTCCAGTCTTTGTTCTGTATCATTCTGTAATTAATAAGATATTCATCAATTTCCTTTTTTAATGATCTTGGTAGCTTATCTGGATAGTACTCCTTGGTAACAAAAGTTTTTATATCTGGTGGAGAGTATTTGTTGTTGAAAGCATCTTCTAAAGTTATGTCAGCAATAGGCTGTTTTGTTGTAGTCGATGAATTTCTAAGTATCAGGTTCTTGTTAAGAAGATTCTTGCTGTGCTTGAGCAAAGAAAATTGTTTTATCATTGTTCCTAGGTTGTTTGAGTTAGTTGGTTCTGGTTTTTGTTAACTCTAGTATCGACATTCAACCAAAGAAAAAGAAATGGCAAAAAAAAATTTAAAAAATTTAAATTTTGGATTCAAGAAGCGAAAACTCGCGCTACACAAATGTTATGTTTAACTTACAGCAAGGAAAAGCTGGCACTACGCCCTGATACTAAACGATATCAAATACATACTAAGCCTGTATGGTAATCTAGAATTTTTTTTTAAATTCAAAAATTGCTTCTTTCATTATAAAGCATTGCTGTTTGTGGATCTTGTAAAACTTTCTTTTTGAGTTTAGGCCGAGTTACATACCCTTGCATTACGCGTCAAAAAACAGCCTTTGTTGCTCGCTACCAATAAAAAATCATATTAAACTTTCAACTTGGGCTAGTCTCACGTTAGCAATCACCAACTTTGATCCACACGTTAGAAGTCTCTAAGTGGTTTACACATTGCCATCAAATATAACAAATAGAATTAAATATGCAAGACGCTACTAAATTGCGCATTAACCAATTTTTAGAAAGAACTATTGCTGACAGAACACAAGGTGATGATATTGCTCATTCTTTAAAGTTCGCTGTAAGTCAAACATTAAATACTTTGGAAAATATTATCAATGTTGATTTCTTTCCTAGTTTCAATGTTTTGTGTTTTTTGTTTACCTTTTTACTGGAAACCACCACAGCTATTTATAAACAAGACGTGCGTCAGTTGTTGAACTTATACCTGAAAAAGTACTATGAAAGTCCTTCGGAATCTACAAAAGAATTTGATAAGTTTATGGATATGTGTGTTATGAACACAACAAACTTCAATGCCAAATATGCACCAACTGAAGAACATTTAAAAAAAACCAAGTTGAGAATCGAGCATAGCATTAAGCACACCTTATCAAACTCTCATCTGTCTTCGAAGAAGATCAAGCACAACAGGTTGAACTATGTTGAATCTGATAGAAACAAAATTTTGAAACAGAGAAAGAGTCATTACAATGTCATCCATGCAGAGGAAAAACGGTGCACTGACCAATTTTTAAAATACATGTTGTTACAGGAATCTTCTAGCGTCAACAATGACCAAGTTGATTTCATAGCTACTAATCATCTAGACAACTATTCATTATATCTGCAAGGTGAGCTGCTCTTCTATTTTAACTTCTACAATCATGAAAACCCAAAAGGACGCATTGTGAACAAATCAAACAAAAATTACTTATTCTCAAGAATGTTCAATTATTTGCTGTATCTAGAAGAGGATTACATAACCTTCGATGTCCAAGCACAGAGAGAAAGCAAGTACGCTGCCTTAACCACATTTCTTAAACTATGCTCTATAAGATCTCACAGAGATCCAGTTTTTTTGATGCATTTCTTCTATCCTAGTTTTCAAGGTGAAATAATTAGAGAAATCTTGAAGTCAACGGCTAAATCAGTATTCAGCTTTGTTAGCGAAGCTGTGGAATTTTTGAAGATGATCAAGTTTGACGACCAGAGCAAACTCACATACTGGCACGACATGGTTCTGGATTACGTGGAAACTTGCTTTGTCATTTGCTTTCAGTTCTTGCGATACATGAAAAACCTACCCAAACACGATTTCCATGAACATTACATGGAATCTTTGATAGATACTTACTTCGCACATACTTATGAGAATATGAGCGATAGACCCCACAGCTTTAGCACTTTGTTTGACTTTTACGTCCTGGACAGAATCATCAACTATAGAGAAGTGCATTACGTGGCGGACTGCAAATTGATCAAAGATTTGAAAGTTTACTTTGCATCGCACATGAAAAAACATTCGGTTCAATAAAACTATATATATATATTTCAATCAGAACTCCATGTGAATAACCTTGTTTAATACTCTTTCAATTATCAAAATGTTAAAAGGCACAACCGTTTGTTCAGTTATTCCAAATGTTGGGTTCAACAAAGATAGACAGTACATCTTCCACATAATTCTATCTAGCAATACCGATGCGGATGAGTGTGGACAGTTCAATAAATTGATTGTCAAGTAATCACAGTAAGAAAAGTTCTTTGTTTCTTCCGCTAAGCCTGTGTTGATTACTGCCCCAGTTTTTATCGAGCACCTATGCTGTGAGTTGGACAAAGGCAATGAGTTTTTGAAGTAAGCAAAATGTATGTTATCGGTTGAAGCATGAGAGCTTTGGTTAATGTTGAAGTTAGCACAAACCACAGCTAAAGAGACGTTCTTGTTTCTGGAAGATAGCCTTCTCCAATGAACCAACTCGTCGTCAGGCAAAATTGAATTTAATCTTGTTAGTATTATGCAATTACTGTCACCTAGTTTGTACCCACCTGGTTTATGAACACCAAATTGCGTGGTTATGATTGCCATGGTGCGGTGCCATATTTCATCACACACATTCTCAAACTTTGTAGAGTCTTCCAGCTTCCATGTTTTGAAGTTGAAATTAGTACCGTCTGGCAAAACCCATGAGGCTGTCAGGTATTTCTTGTCTATACTTCTGGAGTAACAAACTATGATATAATTGTCAAAGTTGTTGTTCTTGCAGATGTTGAAGTATGGAACATTACCTGAAGTTACTATAGGCACGTTGTAGCTATTCATCAAAATGTCGTTTTTCAACTTTCTTCTGACTTCATTGGTCTTATCAAGTTTACTGAAGAATTTTGTTCCTTTTTTATTTACTGCATCTGCAATGCTCGCCTTATTGAAAACACTCAAACAGATTTTGTTCATTTCAAGCAATGTGGTAAAGTCTAACTTATTGTTTGGAACAAAGTGCAAGTTAATTCGTAATAGGGTTGATTGAAGTTTTGTCACAAGCATCTTTTTCAAGTTAATGAAAAAGACAAACTTCGTCATAGCATCCGACTTGATTCTGTCTTGTCTAATATCGAGTGGCAAGAATATAACCATATCGGTTGTCTTCTTCAACCCTACAAAGTCTTTTAGTATCTTAATACAACAGTATTTTACATGGCTGTAGTCATAGGCTTCAATAGGTAGAACACCGCTGTCTGCCAATCCGGTTGTGAATTTAACATCACCAAACTTTCTTTTTGTATAGTTCAAATTAAACTTGGTTATGAATTCAGAAGTACTTTGGAAAGCAGAATCTGTTATAAAACAGCAATGCAAATCAGTTGACCTGCCTTGTTTTTCCAAAGGCTTGACATCAAAGTTGTACCACTTTTTCAAGTTTTTAGCCTTAATACCAATTTCTTTACTGTCGAAGTCATTCAGTATAACCATTTTGTCGTCGATGTTTAATTCATTTTCTTTGTATACATCCTCAATTTTTTTGTCCATGCTCAACATATCAGGGCCTAAACTCAATCTGTTAAACTTAGGGAACATTCGTAAGAAAATATCTTTAACTTCGTCCATTTCCCTATAAAAAACATTGTCTCTACCAAAGGCAACGTCCTTCTTTTCGCTGTACTCAGAAATAAAGTTGTTGAATATCAACTCCTTCTCAAAGGTATCCAAAAACCATTCTTTATCAACAGTCATGTTGAAGTTGTTCTTCTCAAAGCTGTTGTAAAAAGTAAAAGGAATGGAGAATACTGGCATGTGTCTTAATACAAATGGCAGCACATTGATAGTTTTCACTTCTTCATCCGCTTCTTCTTTTTCCTCAACTAACTCCACTTCAGGGGTTGCAGCAACAGCTAGACTTTCTTTGACCTTGTTTATTTCATGACTGCTTTCTGGCGATGTTGGCTTATTGGATCCCCCAAGAAGCATCAAGTTGTCTATCATACTTCCATTGTTGTATTTATCAGAACTAATCAACCCTGGTGATACCAGTGATGTTGGACTTTGAGATTTGTATAGCTCCGTGCCAATCAATAATTGGTTTTCTCTACTATCATTTTTATAAAGAGGGTTTTTGATGGCAGAAGTAGCCAGCAAATTAGCTGTATTCAACGGAAATCCTTTATTCAAAAACTTGCTGCTATTGTTGTGCGTTAAAGGTGGGTTTATTTCATTCAAAACAGACAATGGGAAGAATGAAGTTTCTTTTACAGAGTTCATATTATTTGTGCTGAACATATTGGTTTGGGGCAACGATTGGTAGTTTTCCATGGTATTAACATTAACGTTGTTTTTGTTACTCAAGTGTGAAATGGATGTTAGCGGCACTGAAATGTTGGTATTGGTAATATCTTTGATATTGATCATTCCGTTGTCATCTTCATCTGAAGATGCATCTTCTTCGTAAATATCTTCATCATAGTTGAAGCCAGCAGATGATATTTTTCTTGAAGCCTGAAGCATTATTTCTTGCAAATTTATGTTGTTTTTAGAGTTTACACCATTAATGTTATGAGTTTCGATATTAGCACCGTCTTGCTTGATTAAATTATTATTATTGTTCTGTTCATCATCAATGTTTTCAGCAAATACGCTCTCAGGAACATTTGACTTATTAAAGGTCATTGCAAATTTACCACCTAGCTTATATTTGCTATCAACAGAATTAATTAAGGGATTGAAATTGATATGAGAATATACGCTTGATCTTCTTTCTTTGATTGTGCTCGTGTTGTCGCTACCTGAAATAACGCTAGTGCCATGGATAGATGGGTTTTGTGAGTGGTCCTGGAATACTGGAGTAATAGAATTGGCGACTGGCGCTCCTGGGTCCGAGTAGCTATACACAGATGACTTTGGCGTATCATAAGAATCATCAATGAGTTTGAATGGTCTTTTTTTACCAATGACTTTTTCAACAGATTCTTCCTTGACACTCTCTTCGTCTTCATCATCACCAAATAAGTCCCTCATTTCGTCATCCACATCCACTTCGTCGTCTTCTGCCATTACATCGTCATCTTGTTCCAAGTTTGGGGATTCTTTTATGATTTCATGATCCAGGTTGCTATTGTCAAATAGATCCTTTCCCAAACTCCCAAATTGGGGACTTGTATCACAGCTTTTGATTTTAAAGAAGGGAGAGGAAACATTGGATGTCTTTTGATTCAACAAAGTTGATGGTTTTATTAGTCCTTGTGATGTTGGAATATTTATTGAAACACCCTCAGTACCGGTCATTTGATTAGTATTTCCCACAGACAACAAATACTTGTTGTTGAGATTATTATTAAGATGGTTGATTTCATTATTCAGTCCGGAGGATGGTGGCATCATTTTTTCTGGAGAGCCCTGCTGAAGCATCAGGAAAGGACTGCTATGCTGTATTAAAGGTAAGTTAGTAGGTATTCCGTTAGGCTCCATTTCCGCTGGTTCATCGTTTAAAACTTCATTGGCATCACCAAATTTGAGTTTTAGCTTGTCATTTAGATCGTTTATCTCACTAACCATTTGGAAGGTATTTTCTAGGTTTATGTTTATGTTATGCTCTGGTGCATCAACTCCCCAAATGTTTTCACTGGATTTTTGGAAGAATAATAGTTCCAATGGCCAAAGGATTAGGTTCTTCTTATTTTCAGGATCATTAGGGTCGCCCTCAAATTCCTTCAAGTAATTGGAAATAGATGGTGTTTGTCCACTTAAATGCAAGATACTAGGAATAACCTTTACCCAAGTTATTTGATCTTGTAGAATATCTATACCGTGAGAAATCTTTAAAATTTTCAAAATCTTCGTTGCATTTTTCGGAGGGGTTTTAGATATACATGATTTCAATTCTTCAGAGGAAAAGCTTAAGAAACATCTCACACCACTAGGAGCTAAGTAAACAGCATATTCATTCACCGTTGATTTTTTCAGTTCGGAGTCATCAAGGTTCAAGGTGTCCATTAACTTTTTAAATGAAAATAGAGCCAAGTTCTTGTAGTTTATTGACACCGAAAGACATCCATTTTCAAAAAGATGGGGTGATATATTCAAAACTTTGTAAAACTCATTATGATTTTGTAATTCATTGGAGTTTGAAAATTTGGAAATGAAGTTATTGTGAGAGTGTTGATTTGTTTCATCGTTTTTAATCAAACACGAATTGCCAAATGGAATAAACTTGTTGAAGGATTCTGATGACAAGTTCAGATAAATCAATCTTCTGATGGCTTTCAAAAAAATAGCATATGGAGTGGGTAGGTTTGGTTTGGCAAAATTGGCGTTGAAATGACCAGTTTTGTCAGGGAGTCTTTCCTGGATCAAGCTAGGATCTATGACATCTAGATCAACATGCTGTAGGTAATCAGAATGTGATTCAGATGAGACTGAAAATTTGTTGTTGCCATCATCAGATAGATGTGTCAGATTATCCAGATCATCATCCATGAGTGGAGATTTATTCATTTCGATATTATTTTTAGCAGCATTTGTGGACTTCTTGTCGAAAGGCACAGGCACAGGATCATCATTAAGTGAAAAACACCAAAGCTCTTTGCTAAACAGGGATACCAATGTTTTGCTGTCCCTTGATCTCATGTACAGATCGGAATGGAAGCACCATTGCTCATTTCCTTCTGAACCAATGTATTGATTATAGTTAATTTTTGTAATTGAATCAATTTGAAAATAGCTAGTTAAAAATTCACTAAGTTCTGAAAACTCACTGTTTTCATTTGAATCAGACATCTTCAATAACACTTTTGGCTTCAATTGCAGCTCTATGTTCTTTGATTAGCAGTTGTCTTGGGGTTACAAAAAAAAAAAGAACAGTGTTTTGTCAACTTTAACAAAAAAAAAAAAAAGTTATTATAAAAAATAGAGTTATCATTTACGGGGTATCACATCATACAGTGCAAAATTGATTCAAGTGGATTTGGTAAGGAAAAAACTCTGTGGGTAGAATGAGTCTAGCAAGGCGTTTTAGGCTGTGCGGTGGTTTTTTTTTTTGGTTCCTTTTTTGAATAATAAAATCACAGCTATCGCAATCGGACTTAAGAACAATCAATCCTATCCACCAAAATTTGGTACTTTGGATTTTTTTTTGTAAATGAAGATTCCATATTTCTTCTTTTGGAACCTGCTTAGTGAATGTTTAGTTCCTAAGCGCGTTTTCAAATAATAATATACCCCCAAAACAAGGCTACCCTGCAAATATGACTATGAAACAGTCCTTAGTGGCATTGAACGATGATGCCCTATTGTATGTTAATGAGACTTTTATTGAATACACTAGGGATATTCTACACAGCATGATAAAAGAAGATATAGTAAAATACAAAAAGTTTTTGAATGACCACCTATATGAAATGGATGAAGATTCCATTCTTCAGAATGAGGAACTGATAAACGCCATGAGCGAGTACAACAGTAGTGTTTTGGAAGTCACGAATGAAAGGGGAAGCAATGATTTGGTTGAAAAAGTACCTCCAATGATCAACACGGAAGAAGCTTATATGCTCAATAAGGAGTACAATCTTGCTAAATACTCACTTAAGAATTATTCTCAAGACAGATACGCAATTATAGGGAATGTGCTAACAAAAGAACAGATACAAAAGTACGATCTCTTCAAAGCCACCAAATTACCCAGATCTTTAGTGAAAAAAATGGTACTGAATCACAGACCAGAACACGTTGGACTGGCCAATAACAACCAAACAACTTTATCCATTCTTGCGGGTATGATGAAGCTGGAATTATTGAAATTGGTTGAAAACGCCAAATTGGAAAGAGATAGAGATGTGAAGTTCAGATATATTGAAATTAATAGACAAAGGTTTTCCAAGATGAAAGAAGCTTTGGACACCGTTAAGAAGGTAATGAAGTTGAATGAAAAACTGAAAGCTATGGAGGAAGCTGATACAGAGAAAGCAGCATTGAAAAAGGAGCTGAATGAAAACATGGTCAAATACAACAAGTTGGTAGAGGTTATCAAGAAAAATACGGATATGGATAAGAAGCCTGAACAACTAGAGCCTTTGAGCGTTAATCATTTCAGAAGAGTTGTTAATAATAGGAAAAACAATAAAAAGAACAGGTTGAGGTATCTTAAATAGCGAGAGGGCACCCAAGGCTGTCATCAGCTGTATGCAATTATATAATGTGACAACAAAATTTCCAATTCTTCAAACTCGTCTATTTGACAAATTTTACATAGCGATTTCATATCTGTTTTATCCTTCAGGTATTCCCACAATGTTATGTGCTGCAACTTTTCGTCCATGTCAAATCTTTCTGTGTACTGCTTAATAGTTTTGTATTCTTTCAGCGAAAACATATCCAATGAGTTGTGCTTTTTCAAATTCTCCAGCATTACGTTACTGAAAGGATCAATTTCAGATAAGGTGACAGGATCATAAACCAAGTAATGCAGCTTTTCCAAAGGAAGAATGCTTTTGAAAAACTCCAAGTACTCCTTAGATACTGGAATGGGCAAGTAACACAGCAAGCATTCCATTAAAATGATTGTTCTCTTGCAAGGGTCTATGTGCTCTTTCAAGGCCTTCTTACACTCATAAACATTGGACAGGTCCATATTAATAAACTTGACATTGCCTGAGGAATCCTTGACGGATTTTTGCTTCAAAGCTAGTGCATCTTCAAAGTCCACTTCCAAGATTTGATGAATGTCTTTGTATTTTTCAAGCTGAAATCTCAAATCAGAACCAGAACCTAGCGAAATGATTTGTAAACTCTGATGATCGTACTGGTCCATGATCTTATGCAAGTGCTCATCCACAGAGAGTATTCGCAGCATTGTTCCTATGGTAATGATGGGTGACTCTTGGGTAGGGAGCCGAGAATTAAAAGATCTGTTGACTCTTCTAAGCTTCTTGTCAAAGGCAGATATGAGCCTCGAGGGGTTATACTTCAAAGAGATATAGTCTTCGTAGAGTGAGAGCAAGAGTGTGTACTCTGCATTGTCCGGATATAAAGTGTTTAGCTTCCGCAGCGATATTATCCTGCTTTGCAGAGATATGATATCTGTGTTCTGCAGATTAGATTGTTCAAAGGTGTTGACCATTGGTTTGTGTTAACATGTTTTATGGGTGTGCTAAGTTGTGAAAGGGGATGGCACGTGATGGATGACGGGTATATAAGCAAAAGCTCTCCATGTCGTACATAAAAAAAAAGAAACACCCACCCTCTCGTTCATTTGAGTAATTAGCAATTATGGCACACCATTCTCCCACATGCAATTACCACCAAAAAAAAAATCAAAAGAAGAGCTGAAAATTTTTCTGCTTGGTGACACATGAAAAATTTTCTCACACTCTTCGCCTTTGCAGTAATACGTTTCTTTTTTTTTTTTTTCTTCTTTCTTCTTTTCTTTTAACTTCTTGATGTTGTTGGTATATAACAACTGTGTTGGTCTTTTTATATTGGATTGAAAAAAAAAAAAAGAAAGATGAAAAGAAAAACACCAGTATTGATACTAACCAATTAAAAAAACAAATATGTCTTCTCCAGCTCAAACTTACAAGGTCGCTGATATCTCCTTAGCCGCTTTCGGTAGAAAGGAAATCGAATTAGCTGAACATGAAATGCCAGGTTTAATGGCCATCAGAAAGGCTTACGGTCCAACTCAACCATTAAAGGGTGCCAAGATTGCTGGTTGTTTACACATGACCATCCAAACCGCTGTTTTGATTGAAACCTTAACCGCCTTAGGTGCTGAAGTTACCTGGACTTCCTGTAACATCTACTCCACCCAAGACCACGCTGCTGCCGCCATTGCTGCCTCCGGTGTTCCAGTCTTTGCTTGGAAGGGTGAAACCGAAGAAGAATACGAATGGTGTTTGGAACAACAATTACACGCCTTCAAGGACAACGGTAAGTTGAACTTGATCTTGGATGACGGTGGTGATTTGACCACTTACGTTCACGAAAAGTACCCAGAAATGTTGGAAGGTTGTTTCGGTTTATCTGAAGAAACCACCACCGGTGTTCACCACTTATACAAGATGATGAAGGACGGTAAATTAAAGGTCCCAGCCATCAACGTCAACGACTCCGTCACCAAGTCCAAGTTCGACAACTTGTACGGTTGTAGAGAATCCTTAGTCGATGGTATCAAGAGAGCCACCGATGTTATGTTAGCTGGTAAGGTTGCCGTTGTTGCTGGTTTCGGTGATGTTGGTAAGGGTTGTGCTGATGCCTTAAGAGGTATGGGTGCCAGAGTCATTGTCACTGAAATTGATCCAATCAATGCTTTACAAGCTGCTATGGAAGGTTACCAAGTCTTACCAATGGATGAAGCTGCTGCTTCCGGTCAAGTCTTCGTCACCACCACTGGTTGTAGAGATATCGTCACTGGTGACCACTTCTTACAAATGCCAGAAGACGCCATTGTCTCCAACATTGGTCACTTCGATGTTGAAATCGATGTTGCTTGGTTAAAGGCCAACGCTAAGGAATGTGTTAACATCAAGCCTCAAGTTGACAGATACTTATTAAGCAACGGTAGACACGTCATCTTATTGGCTGATGGTAGATTAGTCAACTTAGGTTGTGCTACTGGTCACTCTTCTTTCGTCATGTCCTGTTCTTTCTCCAACCAAGTCTTAGCTCAAATTGCTTTGTTCAAGGCTGATGACAAGGAATTCAGAACCCAATTCGTTGAATTCGAAAAGACTGGTCCATTCTCCATTGGTGTCCACGTCCTACCAAAGGTCTTAGACGAAGCTGTTGCCAAGTTCCACTTAGACAAGTTAGGTGTTAAGTTAACCACTTTAACCCCAGTTCAAAGTGAATACTTAGGTATTGCCAAGAACGGTCCATTCAAGGCTGACCACTACAGATACTAATTGTTTTTTTTCAAAATAATTGAAATGATATATTCTTTTTTTTATTCAACAAAACAATGAATAAAAAAAATATACTTTACCGGATTGAAGATAATAGAGGTTGAATGAGTTATCATTAAATAAAAAGAAACCAACAAAATACGAAAGTATAGTTGATTATTGCTATGATGGTAAATGCTTTACAAAGTATTAAAAAAAAAAAAACATTAAAAAAACTAAATAAAAATAAACCATAAAGGTGATAAAAAATTGAGTTGTTGAAGTTCAATAACTATCATTTCTTTTCAACTTAATCAACAGCTGATATTCAACTATATTCTGAATGATTGTGAGAAATGATATGAAGTCAACAGTTTAAGTTTATCATTTGTATAATATGTAAACCATGCTATATATGTCACCACAAAAACAAAAAAAATACTACGATTCAACTCTATAAAAAAAAAAAAAACTACAAACATTGACTTTTTATTCTTATAAAAGAATGATTATTTATTTATTTTTTCATTTCTTGTTGTATTTTATGTTTTACAGTAATTTGGGAAATAAGGTCCCTTACAGTTTAATTTTGTTGATTATTCGATGTTTTTTACCCCCCCTCAAGACATCTTTTCACTTTAATTTTTTTTTTCTCTTGGGAGTTGCCGTAATGTAAATATATTTTTTTTTAGTCACAACGTTCAAAACAAAAAATAAACAGGGAAAAATTTTTTTCCTTTAATTTTTTTTTATTGATAAAAAATATATGGAAATATTTCCACCAAATGATATTGAACACACAATCAATAGAGAAAGAAAAAAAAAAAAAAGAAAACACATTCAAAGTTCACCAAATCATCTTATCAATACTTGATCAAAGGACTCTAAACAGATCGTTGTAAATAGTAAACTAATTCTGTAATTATATAAAGTCCTTTGGAAACAAAACGACCAAAAAGAAAAGGAGGAAGAGGTAGAAACATAAAACTCAAATCCAACAATTTAACAATTTTTTTTTTTTCAAATACATTATAATAATCGTCATGGACAACTCAAGTGACAACTATAACCATAATGACCAAGACCTGTCATCTTTTTTGGGCACTGGAAACAATGAATTCAACTTCGATAAAGACATCAACCTGCTTATCAACAACAACTCAGCTAATAACAATCATTTCAATGATTTCGAGCAGTTCTTGGATCTACCTGATTTAATGAATTCTAATGATA
This sequence comes from Hanseniaspora clermontiae, assembly GCA_030567235.1. Lineage (NCBI taxonomy): Eukaryota > Fungi > Ascomycota > Saccharomycetes > Saccharomycodales > Saccharomycodaceae > Hanseniaspora > Hanseniaspora clermontiae. The sequence goes on along the minus strand of JAJLRV010000134.1, from coordinate 41,610 downwards.
CAAATGAAAAAAATGCAGCTTCTGACAAACAAAAAGATGACGCCGATGATACCAAGGCTAAAAGAAAATATGTGAAAAAAAATAAACCCCCATCGTCCTTTACAAAGAACGAACAAGAACAATCTAAGCTGGACTCAGATAAGATTTTGAGTTCTGATACTCGAAACATGTTCAATTCTAGCAACGATAACATTCCTGTTGCTATACAAAGCACAAGCTACAAAAACGACCTCTTTCCTGGTTTTAATAACCACAACAACAACCAAGATAAAGGATTCGATGATATGCTGGAAATATTACCAGATGGTCTAGATTTACTACAAGGTCAATCCGGTATTGATCTTTTTACAAAGAGGGAAAACAATCAAAATGAGAATTTTGAGAGTGTTGATCCGATCAACATTCACGGCAATGTCCAGAATGGTGAAATTGCCAACTTCTGGGCTTTTAATGTTGATGACTTATTGTCTTCTGTTCCGAGCTCTCTAGGATCAACAACGATCTCAGCTGCAAACAGCTCCAACTCTCAGATGCTGATGAACAACATGCAAAATCAAATGAACAATGGGAATCCAGGTTCCATTGGTGGATTTGGTAAACCATCATTGGCTGAGTTGAAAAAAACAAAGACCAACTCTTCAACAGTCAGTAATAAGACCATCAAAAGAAGAAGTTCCGTAGCAAGCAATGGTGTGAAATCCCAAACTCACTCCTTCACATCCCAAAATATTAAAAACAATGGTTCGGAAAGCAAACATGACCAAAAGCCTTCTCAACAGTGTTACAACTGTAAGACTTTGAAAACACCACTTTGGAGAAGAGATTCTAATGGGAATACTCTGTGTAATGCTTGTGGTTTGTTCCACAAGTTGCATGGTACTATGAGACCTCTTTCTTTGAAGAGTGATGTCATCAAGAAGAGAAATGCCAAAAAGAAGGATGCAAAGGGTGATATCGAGGATTCAAAGATATCCAAAAGTAGAAAGTCCTCTGTGGCCTCTATGAATTCCAATGCAGAATTTACCGGCATAGGCTCAGGTGGCAAGAAAGACATATCAAAACCTAATAGCAGTGGAAACCCCTATTTAGGCAGCAACAACTCTGTAAGCAATAGCATCAACATAAGCAACAAGCCTCCCATGGGAAGAAGAGAATCATCTTCATCATCTCTGACCACTTTGAAAGCCAGAAGCAGTATGAAGAATAGCATTTCCAACTCCTACAACAACGGCTTTATGTCTAACTCGTTACTTGGAAATGACAATGGCTTTGGGAACACCATGAGATCAAGAAAGTCGTCATTTTCTTCTTCTGTTGGTTCAATGAACACACCAAACAAAATGAGCATACCTATTCTGCCAAAGAAGAAGTCTCAACATCATGGTGCTAATTTAACTCCTAATAACAGCTTACCAAATGGAACCAGTGTTTTAATGTCTTCTTCGCATCCAAATTACAACCAACCACCAATGTCTGGAACAAATGGTGCAACATTTATGTCTACGGGATCATTTGTTGATAACTCCCCAAGATTCACCCAAGGATCTTTGGTATCGCTTTCCCCTTTCACCAATGTACCTGGTACAATCGATACATCATACTCTGTAGTATCGACTCCATCTGAATTGAATACTCCTTTGGTGAGTGGCTCTGGTCTCCACAGGCTGTCTCAAACAATATCTGCCAACAACATAAACGGCGGCAGCTTGAGTGCAGGAACCAATGTCAGTGGAAGCCACAACTCATTTTCAGGTGGAAACGGTGCTTTGTACAATAACAACTTCATATCGCAGATGCCATCAACAACAATATCTAATAATAACGTAATATCAATGAATGGAAATACAATGTCCCAATATACCATGCCGCAGCAGCGATCATCAAACAGCGCGAACCCAGCAAAGGTTTCGTTGCTGTCGCAAGGACTCAAAAGCAAGAGTCTAGTCCATGGAACAAAAATCAATCCTCACGAAGTAAGCTCCATGTACAACAGCTTCTATGGGGACAGTGCCCCTGGAAATAGTACTAGCACTCTGAATGTGGGTACTACCCAAGCAGAGAGTAATGATCAGCACGAGGATGTGGACATGCAAGATAATGAGGGCCAAGAAAAGGATGATCTTTCATGGTTGAAGTTTGGCATGTAATTGTGTACACTATAATTATTTATATAAACATTTTTTTTTTTTTTTTTAAAACTTTTTAAATTTTTCTATTGCTTTAGAGACATTGTTTGATGATATTGTTATCATTAAAATTTCATTATTACCATTTTTTTTTTTTTGCAATCTGAAAGAACTTTAAACAAAGAGTCCTCCAAAGGCAACACGACGTTTTTTTGCTGAACACCATGGGCGTGGCCAATTTGTTTCAGCTTTTTGAGAACCGGAGTGTTTTGGAGGTTGACAAGCTGCATGAGAAGACGGTTGCCATTGAGCTCGCCACCACCATGTTCAAGGCGACGCGGGCCCATCCTGTGCACACAATAGAGCATCAAACAACGATCTTCAACCAAATATTTGGTCTGAAGATGGCATGCAGGGATGTGATTGTTGTGTTTGATGGGGTATTTATTCCTGCCAAGATGAGAAACACCGGTAGTCCTTTGAAGAAAGGCAGCCAAAATATTGAGAGGATGAGGATGGAGCAACACAGAAGAATGTGCAGCAGTGGGGACGCGTTCAAGCACGGATGCAGGTGGAGCTATGAGGAAATGAAGACTCTCTCCGGGGTCGCGTACACAATCAAGATCTTGGATATCCTCAACATCAAGTACTTCTTCACTTGCTCAGACGGGGAGGTTGCATGCTCATACTTGAACAGACATGGGATTGTTGATATAGTCTGCAGTGAAGATGCGGATAATCTGTTCCTGGGGGCCACGACCATTATGCGTCAGTACCAGACACTGAAGACAGGTGGGAGATACGCTGACAGACGATTCAGCTATGAGTGTGTGTCCCCAGATGCCAGACAGAACGAAACACGTGGAGTATTCCTGGTTTGGGTTTTGATCCAAGGAGGTGATTTCCACCAGGGTGTAGGGTCAGTTGGGTTCAAGAGCATTCGAAAGCTGCTCAAATCCCAAAGATTTGTTGAAATTGCAGAGAAACTAGAAAAACTCAAACCCAATGCAGACTTTGATGACGAGTATGGGCAATGGGTCAGTGAACTGAAGACTTTCTTCCGTGATTACATTGATGGAAAAATCCCTTACAGTATCAACGATAAGGAGGAAGTCGATCTGCATTCAGGTTTGCTGAGGATCTTCAAGAACATTATCAAATCCAGCAGTTTTCCTGATGCAAATGATGCGATCAAGTACATATTCCCATTGGCTGTCGATGTAGAAGCCGTAACAGCCACGTTTGATAAAGCAGCTAACAAGTCCAGTTTATACAATAACATGAAGGATATGCGTTTTTTTCTGCAGATTTTCACCAAAGAGGTATTGCTCTCGTTAGGAGTGATACGAGAGATGAAAAAGCAACTCTCGGAGAAGACCCCTGAAGAATGGTCGCAGAACTTTAAAATAGTGAAGGAATACAGTGCTGAAAACGGCCTCCCTGCGGGTTATCAAATAAGATACAGAAACTTTTTCATTCCAAAGCTGATTGAGCAGGACTTGCGGATGAGGCCTGTGAAGTCAATGTGCAGATCTCCCTTGCCTGCTCTAGATGACTCTGAAGCAACACCAACTAACAGCTTTAGAGAAAACAAGACAGCAAATGATACCTGTGGAAGCCCACAAAAGAGGGAAACGACAGCAAGTTTAATCAAAAAAGAATACCCGTATTCAATAGCATTGACTAAAGACAGGGTTTGGGATGAGCTGTGGGATCTAGTGACTGAATGGGACATGAAGAATGACCTAGAGAATGAAATCAAACAGTCTTCGCCAAAGAAAAAAAGAAGGGTCAACAGAGTTGAGTCGCCTACCAAAAACATACGAAGCCAATCTCTTTTGGATATGCCCAAGTCGCCTATCAAATTAAAAGGTTCTTTGGAACCACTTAAACATATACATCTTATACCTTTCGACATGAGCGACGATGACGACGTTATCGAGTATGAACTGGATGACTCTAAGTGTGTGATAGACTTGACAACCCAAGATGATTCTTTGGTGTTGGCTGGTGGAAAAAGTAACAGAGAAGAGATTATATTATCCTCAGATTAATAGTGTATCGTATATATACTGGTTAGAGCTCTATAAGTAAGCATTGAATAGATTACTGATGAAAATGATATTCAGACCTAATGACAAAGAAGTGAAACAAGCTAGGGTGGAAAACTTGGCAATGTTTATCATACTGCTTTTGGTGTTTTTGTATGACATGTACTGTTGAACCAAAACAGAAATCAAAATCAAGTTGAACATGAAAAAGAACAACACATGTGTGCTATTGTTTTGGTCTATGAACCCAAACTTTGGTTGGATGTGGGTAGATGGGGAGTTGCTGAAAAGAATATGTAGGTCAAAGAAGGAAGTGGACATTGTTTGGTTTGTTTGGTGTTACGTGTTATTATCTTCAATGTTTATTTCTATCAGCAGCAAAAAAAAAAAACCAAAAAAAAAACAAAAAAATACAAATGAGTGGAAAGATTGGCATGTCACATGACTTCTTCTTTTGGTCTCCGATATCAAGATTAGTATGCTGTTGATATTTAATAATATGCGTCCGGATGTTCCTTCTGTAAATTTCTCTTTTTGGAAGACGTGCATTGTGCAATTGCCTAAATAGGAAAATGGCCTTGGAAGAGAAAAAAACTGTGTGTAAACAAGTGTGTTTTAAGTTATTCTCCGTGGGAGGTAAAAACCGTTACAAAATACAACAACCAAAAAAAAAACAAAAACAAGAAAAAGACATTTTATACAGCATCGATTGCATTTCTTTCTTTTTTTTTTTTAATGAAAAGATCCGTATGGACAAATGTGTGGCCAAATTTCTTTTTTTTCTTTTTTCTTTTTAGTTATTTTATAAATGTGTCTTTTATATAACATACTATCAGGATTGTTATTTTTTAAAGAAAGATTGAAGAAGGAAACCGTTTGCAATTGACATAATCAATAAAGCTTAGCAAAAAAAAAAAAAAAACAACAACACACAATCTCCACATACATATCATAATGGCTGACAAAATTGACCTTTCTGCTGAAATCAACAAAAACATAGAAGCTATCACTAAGCAACAATCCTTAGAGTCTTTGGCTATTGAATTGAGATCTGCTCTACACCAATACCCAAACTTCCCAACTGAAGGTATTCTATTCGAAGATTTCTTACCAATCTTTGCTTCCCCAACCTTGTTCTCTAAGCTTATTACCGCCTTCATGATCCACATCAAGGAAAAGTACGCCAACGTCAAGGTTGATTACATCATTGGTCTAGAAGCCAGAGGTTTCTTATTTGGTCCTTCTCTAGCTTTGGCTTTAGGCTGTGGTTTCATCCCAGTCAGAAAAGCTGGTAAGCTACCTGGTGATGTTGTCCAAGCCACCTACCTAAAGGAATACGGTTCAGATATATTTGAAATGCAATTGGATGCCATGCCTGAAGGCTCCAACGTCATCATTGTTGATGATATCATTGCCACCGGTGGCTCTGCTGTTTCTGCCTACACTCTGGTCAAGAAGTTAAACTGTAACGTTCTAGAATTTGCCTTCGTTATGGAATTGGACTTCTTAAAGGGTAGAGAAAGATTACAAGCCCCTGTATTCACCTTATTGAGCTCCCAAAAAGAAGCTTTGAAATAAGTTTAGAAATGGTTCGTTCTCATTTTCTTTTTAGATAGATTAACAGATACATTTTGTTTTATATAATGTTTTTGATATTTTAGTTTTTTTTTTTTTTTTTTGTTCCAAATCAACAGCAATATATAATGAGTCAAGCACTTTAGTTCAAGTCAGATAACTCAACGACTTTACTTATATAAAAGTGGTAACAAGCGTTGTCAGATGTCCAGGAAACCATATCCCCAGAAGGCATAGCAAACTTGAATGAAATCAACAATTTCTCATCCAAAAGCAGTCTAGAGACTTCAACTAGATTATCCGAGTCTGTATTCAAAGATTCGTTTACAGAACCATCAGCATTGCGTATTCTCAAACTATCTCTAATGTTTTTCACAGTTTCATCTAAGTCTTCATCCTTCAAGAAAGAGTTTTTTTCATCTTCAGAAGAGACATCTTTAGACGAAAGACTGCTGATTTTGGGTTTGCTCTCATCAATTAGAATGTAATTCTCTTGTTTCTTATTCAAGTTGTAATCAATACGAGTTTTGGTGACTTTGTTAACGGCAGTTTTGTTCATAGTCATCAAAGGTTTCAGATGTATGACTTTGGCTCCAATTGGTAAGCTGTTAACAAGAGAAGTAGCAGCGATGTTTATATCCCCTGAAAAAATGAAGTTGTTTAACAAAAGCACATCGCAAGTCTTTAGTTTTTCATTCACTTCATCGTTATCAATGAATGATTTTTTTAAGGAAAACTGAAACTCGGAATGGTTTTGAATCCCAAATAGCTTTATTATCTTCTTAAAGTAATCCCCATATTTCACACACAAGTCAGAAGGGTTTTCCATGATCTCACAGCCAAAAGTACTGGCCACATTGGAAAGTAAACTTGCGCAATAGTTTGCATTACCAATACCGCATCCCAAATCAACAAAGTTGCTGTCATAGCCTAGCTGGCACTTCTCGTATACCATAGATAAGAAATCTGGAAGCAATTCACCATAAGTCTTATCCGAAAATCCAACGTATTTGCTTAGTTTCTTAGCTTCTGGGATAACAACCCTACCATAAACGTAGTTACAGATAAAACTGCAAAAGTACTTTGGAAGGTTTCCGCTGATATACAGATTGTTTGCGTTCTTCAACATTTCTTTTTTAGACGAGGAAGTGTCCTTCAAAAGAGTGTTGTATTGGTTTATCATATCGGCAAAGTGTGTAATTCTGCTGACGGCAAGCTTTGGAGACTTATTTCTTAAACACAGGTCAACATAGAAGGAATAAAGCAGATCGTTTATTTGGATGTTTTTTCTATCAAAGTAGATGATGTTGTTCAGCTGCATTAAATCGTAGATGACCATCAACGAATCGATGCTGAAGTTGTCTTTAGTGCCTATGTTTGGGTTACTATGAATGACGTACTTTTCTTTTATGTCAGGGAAAAGGGCCGACACAGTAATATCAACTGTTGCCGATGCTGCTCCACTATGAGCAGATAATGTGGTTTTTCCTAGTACATCGTAGTAATTAATAACTTCGAAGTCTGATGTATCTATAGATTCTGTCTTGTTGAAAAACATTGGATGCTCTGTAGACACATTCAACAATCTACATTCAATATAGTTTTCAGCTACTTCCTCTTCATATGCCTTTCTTCCCTGATTCGTTTCATTTGATAGAGAAACTGCTGATGGCGAGCTCTTCTTTTGCTTTTTTATAGGTTTATTCAACTTTTCCTGGTCAGATACCATTTCTCTTTTTACAGATTTATGCTCAAGTTTGCTTTTGGTATTAAGATAAACAATTTTGGCAACCTCCTTTTTCATGGATTCCTCAGCTTTCTTGACATCATCATCGTGAAGCATGCTCTTGAAGAATGTCATTTCAGTGGCATACAAATTTTTTAGTTGAGCAGCCATCTCATCCAGTTCTTCTTTCAAGGTCAACAATTCAGCAGCTTCAATCTTTGCATTTTCATCGCCATGTGACTCCACAAAGTCTGCAAATAGCTTATTGGTCATGATTGTGTTTTTTACATTTTGGTGTTTATTAATTGTCAGCAACAGATTTTTCGATTCAGCTTTTTTTTGCAAAATTGATGTCTCTAAGTTTGTAAGAAATTTATTGCCCATGTTATGTTTGGAATTCAAGCTTCCAATATCCTTGATTTTTGTTTTATACTTCAAAGCTTGTTCGTAGTTGTGTATCAATCCTATTAGCTCTTGTTTCTTAAGACCTTCTAATTTTGCAAACTGTTTTTTTACTCCGGCCTCTTTGGCGTTTATCAATTTTTCATTGTTGTTATGATCAAAAGTATTCAAAGTACCAGTAACGACCTTTGAAGGAGATTTTTGGTGTTCAAGTTCAGCAGGCACTGAAATGTTTTCTTTGTTGAATGTCTTGTTAACAGGGGACCTCATCTTTCTTCCCCCTTTAAGATCATCTTCTGAGATAGGGAAAAAAACTTCTTTCAACAATGAACCCTGTAAAGAATCACCAACCAATTTATCAATAAGTTTGGACGACTGTGCTCTATCTTGCCATAGAATTTTTTTTTTCTTAGAATTTGTAGACTCAGGTAAAAAGGAACCTTCTTTTTGTATGTCTGAGACGTCTAATGGTACAGATCCCTCTACAGTTTTATCAGAAGTCAAAGAATGATCGGATACTGCTTGTTTGCCAGTAGTAACTTCGCTCAAAAGAGGGGTAGTGGATGATGACAATGTTGATTTATCCATAATAAAAATTACTGCCAGATGTTTGTTATTTGGTCATTACAAACTGATTGACTTTATATTCAAAGAATTTTAGGATCTACATAGAAAAAATATACTCAATGTAAACGTATATACATCCTCCTTTTTTTTTTGATTTGTTGTTTATTGTTACTTGTTTTTTCCAGCTGAAGGAAATATGGCCTCATGAAGAAAAAAAAAAAAAGGAAAAAGATTTGGCCTAAACCGCTAAATATCCCATTTGGGAAAGCACCTTGAAAGAAAGGTGTATATACATCACTTTAAACAAACACCTTTTCATAGGCAAATCAACGATTACCCCAATCAATCTTGGGAATGCTCTTACTGGAAAGCCATTCATTGGCCTCAATGAAATCTCTCTTGTCAAACCAAGGTTTAAAATCCTTTTCCTTGGTTAGGGGATTGATCATTTTTCTATTGCAACTTAACGGCGATGGATGGACGTTGTCTATAATTTTGAACATATCCTTGTTGGTGTCTATTAGCTTCATCAGCACTTTGTTTTTTAAGATAGTATTCTTGGCCTGGTCTCCCCACAGCATAAAACAAAGCTCCTGTTTCTTTTCAAGTTTGTATTCAATAAGATTTTTTAATAGCTCATCTTGAAAAGTTTCCCACCCTTTTCCTTTATGTGATAATGGTTGGTTTTTGGTTACTGTTAATAATCTATTTGTCAATAACACACCTTGCTTACACCATTTGTTCAGGTTCCCGTACTTTTCGTCTAAATTCTTGATATCCGGATAGTTCAGTTTAACAGCTTTGTAAATGTTCCTCAAAGAAGGCGGTAATGATTTTAGATTCTCGTTTTTGATGGAAAAGGCTAAACCATGAGCTTGTCCATCATTGTGGTACGGATCTTGTCCAATAATAATCACCTTGACGTTATCAACACTGCAGTATTGAGTAAATGAATATATTTCATTTGTAGGTGGAAAACATGTTTTTTGCTGATACTCATTTGCAATGAACTTTTTAAGATTGATAAAGAAATCTTGACTAAAAATTGGCTTCAATAATGTAAACCAATCTTGTGGAATATTCTCTGTTTCCAACTTCAAATAATCATCTGATTCCACGGATTCAGTGGTTGTCTTATTAACTTCAAAGTTGTTTGCGTCTGTGTGAGAATCATCAGCTGTCTTAGCTACTTTTTTTCCAGATCCATTGCTTTTGTTGAAGAAAGAACTTATAGTTGCTTGTTTCAATTGAGTAGCCTTTCCCTTTGCTGGCTTTTTGACTATTTTTGTAGTTGTCTTTTGAATTACAGACATCAGCAGTTTAATGTTTTCTAATAGAAGTAATCTTTAGGTTTTATATTTGGTTTTGTTCTTGTGTTCCAGTAAGCAATACTCTTAAACATTTTTTTCAACAAAACAAAAAATCTTCACCTGCATTTCGCGTTGCACTCATGCGGCTGAGTTTTCTGAAGAAAATTTTCTTAAACTTTTTTGTTTTGTGTTTTGTGTCGGACTTTATTCATGGAACACATGCTTCCAAGATCATCATCAAACATACATAGACAACATTAGATCAACTCCAATAGCATTATAAAGAACACAAGCATCATGGCACTTCTTAACTTCAGGAAGCTTAATGCGTTAGACGAGCTATTAGCTCCGTCAAATATATTACCTAAATCTTTTAACACACCTAGAAATAGACTCCGCTTAACTAGAATATCGGCATACATTCTAAATCTTGTGGTACCTGGTGTTCTCATACCGATATTCATAGTATACACAGTTTCCAAAGATATGGGCAAATATTTAGGTGTGATTATTGTAATAAGTATTTTATCGTTATATGGATACATTTGTTTTTTCATACTCCAATATAGTAACTACAACAAAGAAAAGTATTTAGTACAACCCCACCTAAAAGTTGAAGACCAGAATAGCCCCCTTTTTGACAAATATAAATTGGAATACTGCGCTGAATGCCTGTCATTTAAAATGAACAGGTCTTTTCACTTTAAGAAGTATGGTTACTGTATCTACAAATTTGATCATTACTGTAAGTGGTTAGGAATTGTGATAAACTACAGCAATTATAAAACATTTTTGATTTACACAACAATCCACACTTTAAACTGCACAATACTGTTTGTTGTCAGTTTATACAGACTAGCCAATCTAGATGAATTTTATGGCTTGAGCATTTTTTACATAGCATTAACAGGGGGTTTCATATTGGCTTTAGTTTCTTTATTGGCACTTCATGCTAGATTTATCATGATTAATCAAACAACATTTGAGTTTTTGAATTATCGATGGTTGAAAAAAAATGATCAGCAAAACTCTATAATTTACAATCCCATACTCTTGGACAATGAAAACAGTGATTTGGTTTACATAGATATCTCAGATTGTCAAAAGATTTTTGACAAGAAACCATGGCACAAAAATATAACTGATGCCGTTGGACCAATCACCATATGGAACTTTTTCTTGCCTACTTTGAATACATTTAATTCGCTAGACGTGGACATATCAAAGCAGATCCAGGACAAGTATTTAAAAACAGCAAAGGACATTTAGAACAAATTATATATAAAAAAGAACAAACATAAACTTAGACATCTTTAGAAAAGAAACTGACCAATTCTAACTCTGTTTTTAAAGTTTCGTATCTGTAATTGACTCTTATGTCAGGAACATTACACTTTTCAATGTCATTCCCTTCAACACCTGGTTTCAAGAAGTCGCTACCGACCCAATGTTTCTTGATTTTATCTTCAAATCCAGATTGCAAAACAGAGTTTTTAGCTAATTCACACATGTCGACATTGGACAACTTGTAAATTTGGGCTGCAACAGAGTATTCTTCAATCAACGGTTCTTTGGTGTATGAGAATTGCAAAGGATCATCAGTTGACAAAGAAACGTTCAAACCCTTCTTGAAGAATGACTGGAATGGGTTCTTGTCGTATGTCAAGAACAACGCATTGTTAGACAGTGGAGACATAGCAATACCAATCTGGTCCAAATAAAATAGATATTGAACAAATGGAATCTTTCTCAACAGAATACCATGTGAGATGGAGTGGGCCAATAAGTAGGCTGAAATCAAATGTTCTGGATCACCTGCTTCACCACAGTGGGGTCTCAAATTGAAAGTATTAAAGTTCTTTGCCTTTCTCCAGTGGTTCAAGAAAGAAATATTACTGTATAGGTAGTACAGGTAATAAGAATAAGGCGGATTGTAAGAAAAGTTCCATTTTTGAGGTGGTGGATACTTTTTCATCAATCTTCTATCAATTTTGGATTCGTCATCAACAGAGTCAAACCCAATAACTCTTTGCAAAAAGATATGCAAATTTGGAGACACTTTAGGGTTTTTGGTTACTTCAAACAAAGGAACAAAAATGTTATTCAAGATATCCTGGAAACTGTGAACCAATCCAGACTTCTTGTAGATATCATAAAGTCTTGGGATTTGGATCAACCATCTGATATTGTTGGAGAATAATTTATTGTTGATAATCCAAGAAGCAAGTTTTTCCCATTCTTGGATGCTTCTGCCGTAAATACTAACTCTGTATTCCATATTTTGATATTTGGAAATCTGTAAATCATGCATGACTTCCTTGGTTAACTCAGCAAGGTATCTACCGTTGACAAAGTTATCAGTTTTCAAGAAAATTTCTCTAAGTCTGGACTCACCAACAGGGTTATATTTCAAGTTAAATTTATCAAATCTGTGGAAAGTATCCTTGTGAGCATGCATGTCCAAAGTGTCAATGGACAAGTCATATGAAGTCAATTTCAAAGATTCAAATACTTCTTTCAAAGTAAGAACTTTCTCATCTCTGAAGATGACTTCTTCATCACCGTGGTGTCTCAACTTGTGTTTAATGAATCTTAGCAAATGCTTTTGATTCATACAAGCAGTGTGGTGGACGTGAGTATCAACCTTTCTACAATTGTAGAAGTCTCTGTGTGGGTTGGTTTTGTTTTGCTGAATTTCGTTGAACTCATTCAACAAGGAGTACATTGCCCATCTGGCTTCCAAAAATTGCAATCTTTTAAAAGCAAAAGACTTCATTGGACCATCGGAAGACAAATTAGCAATGAAATCAAAATCTATGTAATACTCTCTTAATGTAGGGATTTTGTCGCTTATCAACTTTTGACTTTCAGAGCCCTCTTGCTTTTGGTTTTTGTAAAATACAACATAACTACCATCAGCGTTCAAGGTGTAATCAAATTCGTTGTCGTCATCAGTGTGTTCAGGAATAGCAACTTCATTAATGTCAAAAGTTTCCCAATCTGGTTTATTTTCAATTTTAATCTCAGTTTTTGTGGCTGCATCATAAGAAGGCTTTGGAGGCTCAGGGTAAATTTCCCAATCATCTCTATTCTTAGGATTTTGGTCGTTTAATTGGACAGAGATGGACTGGTAGTTTTTTCTCAAGTCTTGACATTTCTTTATCTTACCGAAAATGTCCATCAACTGGAAATGGGAAACATCATTAAATTCAGCTAATGAGTTAGATTGGTAGCCCATTTTATAAGAGCTTGTTCTGTCTTTTGTGTATGTTTTTTGGTCATCATTTGTGCTAGCCTCTTTGGTGGTGTTGTTATTGGCGTCCAAATGTGTTTTGACATTGCCAGGGTGTAAGCTAGATACTGCTAAGGTATCCGGAATGGACATCTTGGCTTTTTCAGATAGCCTTCTGTCTGCTAAGCTTATGGTGTTAATCTCATCTGCAATTTCATCTTCAACAGCCATCAAAGCAGTTTTGAAATTGATATCCTCAGAGTCGGAAGCATTCGTGTTTAAAGCTTGACTGTATAAAATTTGCTTTTTGAAGCTCTCATCAATAAAAGACTTTTCATCATGGTAATCAAAGCTGGATGTGTTTGGCTTCATTTCTTGTGAAAGAGATTGCAAAGGTGTGTCTGGATTAGACTTAAATGGGAAAAGAGAAGGGGAATCAGATCTAACATTACGAGAATTGACTTTGCTCAAAGACTCATTGCTTAAATCATCATCGACATTATCTTTTATCGTAATAGGCATGTTTTCTTTTGTTTATAGGATAGATAATGTTTGGTTTTGTTAAACGATGTCTATTCAGTAACACATCTGCTACCTCTTATAGTTTTTTTTTCCAAAAAAAAAAAAAAAGATGATAATGATAATAAACGTATCTGAGAGGTTTTTAAAGGTAGGAAAAAACAAAAAAAAAGAAAAAGAGGAGAATATAAGTTCCCGCTACCAAAATTGTGCCGTTTAAAATAACACATTTTATCAGAAACTTATGATTAAAAGTAATTTGATTCTCATTTTCATTACACGTTATTATTTATAAAGTTTTATTTACAGTGGGGTTGTTTACTTTGAAAAGTAATTGGTTAATATTTTATCAATCATGGCATAGTTGATGTCGCTAGTTTCACCATTGACTTTGTGATACTCTAATACACCATCTTTGCACTCGCTATCGATGAATTCTCTCATTTCTTGGAGCTTTTGCTTGTAGTCATCAAGTCTTTTAGTAACTGTTTCTACTTTGTCATCATCTCTTTGAATTAATGGCTCGCCAGTGACATCATCTAAACCCTCTTTTTTAGGTGGGTTGTAGTTCAAGTTGTAAGTTCTGCCAGATTTCAAATGAATATATCTGCTGCAACATCTCTCAATAATAAGTTCGTGAGGAACAGCCATTTCAATGATCATGTTAATGTATTTGTCTTTTGCAACATTGTCTTTGGTAAAGTAAAACTGAGTTAAAGTTCTTGGGAATCCATCAAAAATTGTAACGTTATTTTCTCCATCTTTGACAGTTAAATCAAGCTTTTCAATTTCTTTTAAAATTAAAGTGGTGATAACATTGTCGGGAACTAATGAACCGGAGGTGATGTACTTCTTTAAATCTTCAGAGTCCTTGTAATTTCTTAGAATGGTTCCACTGGAGATAATGTTTAAATTTTCTGTTTTGTTTTTTAAATAGGAGGTGTTGTTATTGGTTAATTTACTGATGATTGTTCCTTTCCCACCACCTGGAGGGGCTACAAGCAGTAATCTCAAAGACTTACCAAGTTGTTTGATGCTTGAAGACATAATAAAGAGGTTGGTTGTTTAGAGTTCATACAACTAAAGGCAATTTCACTTATTGTAATTAAAAGAACATATGGGAGAGTAAAAACTTTATCTTTGTTCTTCTTCTTTTTTTTTTGGTTGCAAATCCTCAAGCCAGTGCTTACTGGATATTAATATCCGTGATCTTTTCTTGTATACCTTTTAGTGAACCCCATATCAGTCACGTGCATTGTTTAGTTTTCCATATTACTCCATTTGCGGACTTTAGAAAAAGATGGATACTCAAAACATCTTGCGTTATTAGTCAAATATATTTTAAATGTTTTTTTAAAAAAATACCCCCCATAAACATATATAATTTACAAAAAACATAACCAGTCTTTAATAGGTAACAATTAAAAACTAAGGATCTTAGTGTATACAATCACCAAATAAAACGAACACAAATATACCAATCTAAAAACCTAAAACAGTGAAAAACAAATGACTAAAAATAAAGTTCTGAAAACTAGCAAAAAACCAAAAGCTAGTATAACTCCCAAAAAATGGGAGTTCATAACAAACCATATAAATGAGATGATTGAACTGCCCATTTCAGAATACAATGAAGATTCAGATAATACCGACCCCTTTGTCTTGAACACTCTGATATTTATGCTCCACTTTCTCCTGTTTCTAATTCCTGTGCTATACTTCCTTACTAAGCACAATGAAATGCAAGTGACTTGCAAGAACTACTCAAACTCAAATGGGATTTTATTCAATAATAAAACCAGAAACTTTGACTTGTACTGTAAAAGAGGTCATGAGGCTAAATACACCAGCAGAAGCTTCTACGGTCTGTTAAACAAAGAAAAGATATGTATCCCAATGGCAAGCCGTCACAAGCAGAAGGAACTTTATAAAATGTTGTTGACTTCAAAGAAATTGTTTAACGACAAAGCTGTTAAGCTTAAAGTAGCATACTCACAATTGGATTCCATAGCAAAGGATTTCTTATACAGGAATTTCAATGAAAAGCACATAAACAACCCGGAAAAGTTTCAACTAAAGAAAATCAACAAGTACTACATGAAAATTGCCAAAGCCAATGATAAACTCCAAAGCAGGAAGTTTCGATATGCCAACAAAAAATCGATCTTCTACAAAAAACAGAACAAAAAATATTAATGTAATTTTATTCTTGTTATTATTATAAAAATTTCCTTCTATATAGTTATCTTATTTTAAACCAAATCCTTCGCTACCTTCATTGATGGCAACCAATAGTGCTCTTTTCAATTCGTCGTAGGTCTTGTATGACGGCAAGTCAAGTTGGTTGAAACAGGTGTGTGCTTGGGGTAGTCTGGTACTGGAGCCAAAGTCTTTGTGAATAGAGAACTTGCTAGATCCGTTTGATCCTTGCAAGTCTTTGAAACCATTCAGTGGGACTTTGCTGGTTCCAGTAATGAACTGCAGAAGCTTTGCTTTCTCGACTTGATTGAAAGATCTAACACATCTCCAAAACAACGATATTTCCTGGGATTGGTTTGTATAGTTGACATACTCTGTGTTATTTTTCCAATCATCAACATCAATATCAGGCAACCCGCTCAGTAGTAACTCTAACTCGTTTTCATTAAAAATTTCTATCAAGTCTTTGTCGATAATAGAATAGAATCCTGTTACTAAACACTTTAGTTGAGCGGCAAAGGACAGATTCAACTTAAAATCAATCACGTTTTCAACATAGCTTTCTTTGTTTTCTTCTGTAACTGCTATTTCAGAGCCATTTGCTATCAAGTCATGCGATTTGTACACACCAGAATCTTCAGTTTCAATGGAAAAAGTCATATCCAAAACATCAGTTATGTCATTTTCTAAAATCCAGACCAAAGACTTGTAATATTCAGCATCAATGCTTTCCATATCTTTTAAACCAGGGCTTTTGCCTATAATGGCTTTGTAAATAGGTCTTATGAAATGGCAGTCCAAAAAGCAAGAATCATGTACAGCTTTAGCCATTATCATACCACAAAACTCAAAGTAAGCAAAGTGGTTGGTGTTTACACCTGAATTTCTGTTGGGTATGAATGTGTCCATATTATCCTCACTCACAGGTGTAAACAATGACAAATCAGAGCTTACCATCTCTCTGGATATTAGCTGATACCACTCCCTTGTCAACCCACCAGCATCAACACCTTCTTCTCCGTCAAATGTAACATTTAGTTTCCCAGTTTTGAACTTAGAGTTTGGATCAGAATACAAAGCACCGTAAGAGTCCTCAAATACAGATGATCTCTTGACAGTTAAGTTGACTTCGGTGTTATTGAAATGCTTGTTCTGTTTCATCTTGGTTCTAAAGTAGAACCTTTTGTTATCAAAGTCAACCGCAGAAGAATCCAGAGTTAACAAAACTGAGAATGGTCCATTCATCAACTTTGGAGATGTTCTTATCATCGAGTTCAACAAAATTTTATGTTCAAAGATGAATTCTTTCCCAACCTTAGACACATCAATTTTGTTTTCATTCAGCAGAATATTTATTTTGCAATCAATCATTACAGATTCAAGCAGCGGCAATAAAAACAGAATTTTAGTAACGTTTAAAGTATTTCCGTTTTTAGCTTCAAACTTGTTCAAATATGTGGAAAATCTCAACCAAAGCTTGCTAAATGGAATATTGGTGTATGTCTCAACCAAAGCTTTATTAGCTACAGATGCTTTAGAATCAGCTTTCTTTTGGAAGAATAAGAAGTCCATTATAGTTATGTACTTTAGTAAACAACTTTGAGAAGAGTTTGATGCAGACATGCTAGAAACGATGTCATTCGGGTCTTCGCTGGTGATTATCTCACTTTCACCCTTGTCAATTAACTTTATCATTTCATCTAATTTAACAGAACAAACAGATAAACAACTAGCACTCAAAATGCTAATCATGTTCATAATCTCAACTGCTTGCTGATGGCTGTTAAAGTATGTCTCTTTCAATACTTGCAATGTGTTGATTACATTTTCCAAAGTTCTTGTAGTTGAACTTTCAAACGCAACAACTGATAACAAGATTTTGAAAGTCCCTTTCATCAGCAAAGAACCTAATTGATCTTTCTTCTTCATTTTCTTCAAAACCTTGGAGCTTTCAGTTTTTTTTGGCACACAATTATTGTGGATAATTGTCTTCACACTCAAACTCAAAGCATCCATCAAAGTAACTTCATTACGAACTACTGGAACACATAAAGCAGTGAACAGATAGTTGATAGCACAGGACTTTGAGTTATTAGTTTCAGCGTCATCCAAGACAAAGTCATCATTAGTTAAATCAACAGAAGAGGCATCAGTCATCTTCAAAGACAATTTGTTGGCATCTTCACCAAAGAACTTACGGTGTTTGGCAACTAGTAAATCTTGATGTGAGCTGGTAAAGAATTTAGAACATGGTGCATATTCTTTAACCAAATGTTGCAAACAATCTATACTTTGGGAGGCAACATTATCAACAGTGCAATCATTGGACAGAACATATGTTTTGATAGTGAATGAATTAGGGTTGATTATTTTGTCAATTTTATTACTGATGTAACCGTAAACAGTATTCAAAGCAGTGGTACTGTGCAAACCTTCAGAAATAATTAGCAATAACAAGTTCAAAAACTCAGCTCTAGCCTCTTTTGAATGCTTACACAAAATAGTGAAGAATTCATGGAAAGGTTCTCTTTTCAAATAAGGCTGATAAATGAAAAATGACTTTGATAAAGAATAGATCGCATATCTTTCATATAAAACTGCATTGCTGCGTTTTTTATTAGAGTTATCGTAAGATCTGCCTTTTTCAAGCAAGTCTTTCATTTTCACACTCAAAGATTTCTCCTTTTCTCTTTGACAATCTTCAATTTCCTCAATAAATATGTCTGGGAAAGTGAAAATAATTTCGTAATCAATTTCTGGTGTGGTTTTCACATCATTGAGTTTCCTTAGATCTTGGGGACAAGAGTCATGCAAATAGTTTCCTTGATTTATTAAACAATCAGCAATGTGAGCAAAAAGTAGCTTTTTCTTGTCGTCGTCACTTGTGCATTTTTTAAACGTATCACTATCTAAACCAAAAGCAGCAATATCAACGGCATATTCATCAATTTCAACAAATGAGTTAGAACTAAACAAATGAACATCAGAATCCAAATTTAACTCAGCTTTTCTTTTCTCACCAATCTTGTAAGATTTTTGATCTTGAATCGATTGAATCTTATCATGTTCCATTAATTTTTCTTCAAGTTTATTAGCGGCTGTAAGCTCAGGTAATTCCTCAAGACACCTGAAAATCTCAGATACTATATTTTCAGAATAAAACTCCATAAGTGGGAACATTCTCTGAATTTCTTCCCATCTTTTTACAGTGGAAACACTTTCGTCTTCAAAAAGAACATCAATGTTGGCATTCGACAAAAACAAAGGCTTATTGATTACAGGTACATCTTCGGTCTCAACTTCATCTGGATTGAATCTCTGATGTGCTTCATTACTTCCCAATATGTTATCAAAAGCATTCGAGGAGAAACTTGAAGCATTCAAGTTTGCAACGTTGTAACCGTGTTCAGCTGCAAAAAGATCAAAGTTCCCAGAATGACTCAAGCTACGACTGTTTCTTACTAAGTTACTAGGAATCGAAGGCCAAGGGAACCCATTGGCAAGCATATTCAAAGCAGAAGAAGCGGCATTGTTAATTCCTGATGGCATGTTGGAATTATCAATGTCTATCATAAATGAATTTCTATGCTGTCTTGGTCTCATTGATGTGTCTACAAGATTGGCATTATGGTCATCAATAATGTACTGAGCCACCTCGTCTTCTGAAGAGCTGTATTCACTTCCAGAGCTATCAGTTCCAGATAGATTAATACTACCATCATCAGAGTGAACATAATCACTGTAATCAGTGAAGTCGCTATCGTCTCTTAATGAGCTATTGTCATCACTGGAGCTTTCGTTTACCCCATTAACAAAATCTGATTCGTAAAGATCTCTTTCATTAATATGAGCATTAAATTCTTCAGCATTGACCTCATAACCTAACGGATCTTCAACAAAATGTTCATTGTCTTCGTCATCATCCAGCAATACAATATCGTTGTCTAAATATATTACACCTTCCTCAAAATCAGAATCCATTTCATTGTCGCTTCCACTTTCAGCTTGAGTATGGATATCATCAAGAAGCGCATCGCCATGAATCATGTCGTCGTCATCTTCACTGTCGCCTTCGCTATCATCGTCTTCGTCGGAAAAGTCAACAAAATCTAATTGTTCAGCATTAGGGCCGTCTAATATTTCTAATGAGTCTTGCAAAGCAGCATCATCAACAAATGCCATATCTTCTTCATCAAACTCCTCATCAAATATAGAATTCTGGTTATTCATGACTTCTTCTTCTATATCTTCAATATCATACATTGCCAAAGCAGAATGTCTGAACATGTTGTCTTCACTTTTTTCACCATCAGAAAATTCATTATTGGTTTCTTCTTTTTCTTCTTCATCTGAAGAGTCGGAAGAGCTGTCGTTTTCACCAATATTTTTTGAAATAGCGGTATCTTTAGTTACCGAACTGGACTCTGTGTGTTCTTCAATTAGATTATGCAATGGCTTGGAATCCATAAATTCAGTGCTGTTTTCATCAATAATATTATGGAACGATTTCAAACAAATAAAGATTTGCATGTTTAACTCAGAAACATTCGAAATCAATGAATTATCTAATCTGTTCAACAAAAGGGAAAGCAAATTAGGAATGTTTAACTGGATGACCAATTTCAAAACCATCACTAACTCACGTTTCAAATGAGAAAAGGATAAAAACAAGTCTCTTAAAAAGAGTAGGCAGCCATAAATTTTTTCTTTTTCAGTATAATTTAATGTCTGGTGCTTGCCTTTCACACTTTCCGGATGAATCACTCTTACTAAGCATTGAAGAACGTGCTTTCTGATGAAAAGAGAAGCATGGTCGTTTTTGTCAAAAACTAAAGAGTCTTCAGATTCCCCATTTTCAGAGTTTTTGTTTATTAGCAAATGCTGCAGTAATATTTTAGCCTTTTTATACAAAAACTGTTTTTTTTCTTCAGCAACGTCTCGCTTAGCAGTCATAGCAAACTTGGCAAACGGTAGCAAATGATGAATTAAGAAGTTGATTGATGTGGATCTTGGCTCTGCAGATTGTCCAATAATATTTCTTTTTGAATAGTTTATCAAATCAAATTTTGCTTGTTGATAGGACAAAATCAATTCGGTCAAGATGCTCAATAAAAACTTCATGTAATTGAAAGAAATATTTTTACTGTATTTTATTTCAAAGTTACCGATTTTAGGTGTTTCATTCTCGGTAATCCAATCAGTTTTAAACGTAGCAATCAACTGAGAGAAGAGTAAACTTACTATATCAGTTTTAATTGGAACTTGAGGAACTTTTTTACTATTTCTGGACAAACGGTAAATGTCCAATCTAGCATCTACACTTTCATCAATAAATCTGCCTTGATGAAAATCAAAACCTTGTTCATATAATGTTTTGGTTAAGGTTAGTGGGTCTCTAAAAATCAAAAACCCTTTTCTATGGTTGAATATTTGAAGAGTCTCATCCATATTCAAAGCATCGTGCACCATAACAGAATGAACCACATCAGGATCCTCCAAACACATTCTACTTAAAATAATAAAAGTAGTTTGCAAGTTTTCAACTAGTTTATCCTTTTGACTAATACCAATACATTTTAGTATCTCAACCAAAATTTTAGAGTTTATAACATGTGTGATATTTTGGTAGTCCTCAAGAATGTACAAAATGCAAACTCTAGCTATAGAGTATCCAATCTCAATTGTTTTAATGTTTTTGTAATTGAGAATAAACTTCAAAACTGATTCTACAAAAGAATTGTTGAAACTTTTAAACAATCTGGAGTCGAAATTTTCAAATTTGTCTTTTTTATAAATTTTCTGTAAAGAAAGACATCTGTAGTGATTGTACAAAGTTTCAAAAACGTACAAAAACCCTGGTAGCCAATCAGCTGATACATCATTAGATTTGAAGCATTCAGCAAAGCAAGATGCAACGCTATCAGCAATTGTAATTAACTCCTCACTATCCATATCGGATCTCATTGGCTTTGACAGCAGCAGACCAATGAACTGTAACAAAGGTATTTTTTGGTCCCAATGAAGTTCTTGGAAGTTGTTTTGAAGATAATCGACAAAGGGTGTTGTTATGTGACCAAAATCAACAACAAAATCGCCGCTATCATTCTCATTAGCAAGATGGCCATTGTCTTCACAGTAATTGCTTTTGTATGTTTCAACTAATGATCTTAGCAATGTGTAGATAGACTTTATGCATCTCGGATATGATATAACCAAATCAATGATGTTTTCAGGATTGAAAACCCGGCCGTCAAAACATTTGAATGAGCAAACCTGATTGGCAGTGAACCCAGATTTAAGCCATGTGTTAAAACTAAAAACTTCATCATCTATGTGGAACTCATCATTAGGACCTAAAGCATAGTTGCAGCACTTATTATACCAGCTCTTAAAATCATCCGATTCAAGAATCTTGTCATTTCCAAAATACTCTAACTCAGAAGATATTTCACCTATCTTGATTTTTCTGCTATCATTGCTTGCAGCAAACAAATGATTTTTAGCTTCTTCTATCGAGGCTGAAATATCAATATCGGCACCAAGTCTACTTTTTAAAATACCAGTAAACCCAACCATGGTAGATGTATTCAAAGAATCAAGGTATAACAGTCTGTTGTTTTCGTTGCTTTGAATATCAAAAAATGACAGCGCACGTTTAACAACATCAACATAGCAATCAATTAACTTCATAAATGTCTTATCTGTGAAAGACATATTCTTGTAAATTGCTGTGTCATTTAAATACTTTTTCTGTATGTGCTTTATACAATTAATGTCTGACTGAAGCATATACTTTGTAAACAATTCTGTGTCACTGGCAGGCGTTTTATTGACACACAAAATTACTTTACCGTAAAGAGCTTCTTGTTTTATTGATAGATAACTCTTGTTAGCCCAGTTAGTAATTTCCAATAGTAACTGAATGCACTTTGGAACTAATACAGCATCGTTTCTTTCCAATAAAAATTTGTTCTTCACATCGTAAAACTCAAAGTCTTCTTTAGCAGCTAGTTGTAAATGTTTTTGAATAACTTTTTCCAAAAGTTCAAAGAATTTAAAATTCATTTTGTTTTTGTAGTACAGATTACAAACAAAATAATCAATTTCAGATGAAACACCTTGGTATCCAAATGGTTGCTTCTTCAATGCAGAGTAAACTAAGAATAATGCATTTAAAGTTTCATCGATATGCAAATCTTCTTTGTTGAAGTAATCAACAATGTTTAATAAAGCTTTCATCGAAAATTCCATAACTCTAACCTCTCCAGTAATAGTGTCTTCCTCCAAACTAATTCTTTCCATGGCAAAAATTCTCAAAAAAGACTTGAAAAACAAAATAATATTGTAGATAATATTTGTTGACCAGTATCTTACCAAGAAAACATTATTGGTGAAATAGTCATTAAACTTTTCTTTTTTAGCTTTCAGCTCGTTTTTTATGGCAATCAAATACGGCTTTTGGTTTATGGTATTAGCATCTTGCTGTGGAGTTAAGGTTCTTGAAATTTGATTTTCTTCAACAACTAGCTTGATAAACAAGTTGGACATGGCTGTAAATATCTCTGTTTCACAACTCTCATCTTTCAAGTAAGTGTGAACAAATTCTTTACATTTTCTGTCAGAAAAAGTTCCATATTCAAACCCTATATTTATCAAAGTTTGGAAATTAACAGACAAAGAGTTCAATAATCCTAAATACTTTTTGATTTCCGTTTCATCTTGACAGTTCATAAAGTACGATTTATTCTCATATCCAACTTTAAATGCTTCTAATTCCTTCAATAAGTTTATTACTGTAGTTGTGAATGAGGAAGAAATACTGTCAAACTCAAATAGTTCCGATGATTTTAAAACATCAACAACAGCAACTTGAGTATCAGATTTCAAAAAGGTAGCAGGAGTCTTTTCGTTGTAAATTTTTTTGATAATGGCAGTGCAGTCTAGCTTTTTGTTTAGATTAGTCCATTCACAGCCATATAAGGATAAAAACGCACATCTTATTAGCATACCGGACTCGGTAGAATCAAATGAATAATCAACACAAGCAGCAGTGCCTTCAAATGTTTCTTTACTGTTTCCAAATAAAGTGCTGTTCGGTGGTTTCATGGCTAGATCTTGATCATACTCAACAGCTAAAGAATTTATAGCATCAGCAAACTCTTCAGTCATTGTTTCTTGTAAGTCAGGATGATATCTGTATAATTCATCTAAATTTTCAGCATACTCAGATTCCATATATTTAATCAAAACTGAGGCTAACTTGGCGTCTCTGTAAGGTTGGAACAATAACTTGATTATGTTACTTTCCTTAATTTTCTGTAACGCTGACTTATTTAAACACAGAGCAGATACCAGTTGAGGGAGAGTTAACAGCAAGTTAGCCCATGGACCTAGATAATCAGAAAAGTTGTTTATGATAATGTCGATGGTGCCAGCTTCATGTAAAACTTGGTAAATTGTTGGATCTTTGTTTAATAGCACTTGAACAATATCCAAAACATAGGATAATAAAGTGAATCCAAAGTCGTGTCTGTTCAGCAGCAAAACGTTCAAGGTTGATAATAGTTTTGAATCCATAAAGTTTCTTATTTTGTCCGTTGTATCAATATCAATTACCTTTAAAATGTGTTTCAAAAATGATCTGATAAAGCACACTTGTCTAAAACTCAAAGTGAAAAATATTTCATTGTAATGTTTTATGTGTTTGAATTGATCTTTTGTAGCCAATCCGTACTCAATTTCACTTGACAATCTATCATGCAATAGTGTGTAGCCACCGGCATTTTCAAAGACATTGACGTTATCAACAGTCTTTACACAGCTTTTCAAAACATCTGAGACTTTCAATAAAGTTTGGTATTCGTGGTAGTCAGGCACTTTCAGAATATCAGTTAACTTATAAATCAAACCTGCAGAGACTAAAGAGTCACTTATAGAAGACACTGATGTTAAGTTAGAAATTATATCAAAAAATCTCATATTGAAAACCACATCAACATCATCAGATTTATTAGCCATAGCCTTTTTCATTCTGTCTAGTAATAAGAATACGGCACCGTGAGTAGCATTACCACCAACACATTTCAGAATATCTAAACACCACACATGTCTGTCTGAAATAAATTTAAGGGCGTACAATGCTGAAATTCTTATTTCACTTATGGAAAAGCCATCAGGGACTTTCTGCAGTGGGTATGCCTGTAATGTTATTCTACATAAACATTCAAATATACTGCTGTCTAGCTCAAAAATAGAAGAAGACACAACAGGAGGGCTCAATAAAGCGTTAATCAAACCAACTGTGTAGAATTTTAGTTGTATGTATGGGTTTAAGGCTTTTAGTATTTGTTGTAATTTATCTTCATCTTTGGACAACAAAAAAGTACTTTGGATCTTGGAGTTGCTATGGTCTTCAGCTACAGCAAAAGACTTTGCTACATATAGCTGCATACTGATTTCAAACCAGTAATGTTCCGGTATTTTGTTCTGAGATTTTATCAACTGTAGAAGCTCTTCATAGCTTGTGCTCAATAGCTTTTCGTTGGTTATTTTAAAAACTTCCAAATTGTTGTTGTTCTTTTCAGAATAGTATTTGAAAGTGAAAGGTAAAATAATATTGGCAGGAGATATTAAAGTAGCATTCTCAGGTATACCGTATGACTTTGGAGAAAAGTTGGAAAGGAAATCAACTAAATCAAATGAATTTTTGAGTATGCTGTCTGCGGAAATATGGCATTGCAAAGCCAAAATTATTGACGTTAACTTGGTTCTCAGCTCTGCTTTTATATTCTTTTTAGGATTCCAAGGTCCTATGGACTCACCAATATCTAACAGTAATATTTTAATACATCTTAATCTGATTTCGATGTTAGGGGCATTTAGTAATGCTAAAGTCTGGTTTGTCAATTGGAAGTTGAATCTATTTGTTGTGTTCTGTAAAATGAAGAAAGTAAAATCTAATAATTTGATCAATTTCAATTCCACTTCAGGAGTTAAGTGTGTCAAAAAGGCATCATAGTTCAGCTTTTTCTTAGAAGAGCTCAAATCAGTTTGTTGAGAGGTGGAATTGGTTTTCGCATTTACTGGAACACCGCTTAACTCAGGTATATGGATATCAAGATGATTTTCCTCTATGATCTGATCCAACATGTCTTGGATTCTATTTAAAACAGGTGCCCATATTAAAAGAATGTCTTGACTTCTTTCCCAAGGCTCTTGAGTATATTTTTCTAACTTATTCAAAAAATCATCTTCCTCCGTTGTTTTTGTGAAGTAATCTATAAGTTCTTTATAGTCTTCGGCTTTTTTCAAGTTCACAGCTTGTTCAAAGGAATTTTGTTCAACAGAAAAATATCCCTCCATTTCAAGTGTTTTTTTTTTAGGTTTTGGTGTTTAACTAACACCCAGTCTGAAACTCATTAACATAAATATATAAAAAATGTGCTTTACGTTTTTTTTTTGTTTCCGCTTTATTGGAGTTTCTATCAGTCACGTAAATATTCAGTAGAAAAAAAAAAAAGAAATAAAAGAATCACTATTCTCCGATCAAACACGTGAACAGACTTATTAATAAAATACTGTCAAATGAAATTTAATTAATACATAACCTATTTTGTGGTCTTTTGACTGCTGCCGTGAGCAGAAGCCACGTATTTTCTGTTTTTAATATTTCTGTAATGACCAACTTTTTCAAAGTTGTCTGTGCTTATTTTCATACTCTTATCCACATTCAACATCAACGGTTTATCCTTTGATGTGGGTCTATTTTCATTATTCAAGATATTGAAATTAGCAACTTTTGTCAGCATACTGAGCTCATCAACGATATTTTCGGTTTTAGAAGGTATCAAAGCAGCTGCGTTCTTAAAACACAATTGCTCTTCTTTTATGTTATCTGGTAATTTTTCGAGTGCGGATGGAATGACTTTGGCATCAGCTGCTATTCTTTCTTTTCTTAATTTCTTTTCCGCTATTTCTCTGTCTAAGTCTTCAATATCTAGGCTATCATCGCTTACAAAATCAGATTCTTCCTCTTCATTTTGAAGAACGTTTTTTGCATCAGGGGTATCAATTACTTTTTTAGAAGATGATTCCAAGGCTGCTTTCTCGATTTTGTCATCTAAGTTAATGCTAGGAGTTTTCAGTTCACTTTTGATTTTAACAGCAGACTCTGTGTTAGGTCTTCTCTTTGAGGCCAGATCAGGAGTTGCAGTAAGCCCATTTGGGTAAATATTACTTATATCTCTTTTTTTCCCAGTGCCCATATATTCTGAATCATGAGTAATGGCATCTTCCGGATTCTCCGTTTTAACAGCTCGAACATCTGGAGACCCATGCATATTAGTAGACACTCTTGAATTAACCAAATTTGGAAATGTATCAGTTTTCTTTATCAACAAACTTGCAGAATCATCATCTGCTGATTTAGCTGTTTTCTTGCCGCTGATAAATTCCTTATCGTATAAACAATTTCCTAAAGAGTTACCGAAGAGTCTCAAAGCCCTTTTCAACCCATCTGTAATAGCACTTTTTTTACTATTTTCAATAGCTGCGCCTAAAAATTTGGTCTTAATATCACCAAAGCCAATATCTTCCCTAAAAGTCCCATCTTTCAAAATGATTCTCACAATACATGAAGCCACTATGTAGTAATCTCCCTGAGGGCTCTTTTCTTTGTGCTCAATAGTCAAATGCTTTATTTGAAATGACCAGCCATTGAAACCTAAGATTCTGTTGGCCAAATCAATCACAACATTTCCTTCCAAGTATGCTGTCTTAGTACCACCTGGTCCCGGTCTATGTGATATCAAGGATTGGTCCAGTTTCTTTTGTAATAAGAACTCAATTGTTGATTGCTCAATTAATGAAAATTCTCTGATATGGATATGAGGTTCTGAGTCAGCAGGAGCAGATTTTTCAGTCGTTGGCGGTTGTTTCTTCTTGTTAAACAACACGTCTATTTTAGGGTTATTGCCTTCTTTAAGATTCAATTTTTCGCTGCTCATAGTTAGTTTTTGTGTTGGTCTGTCTAGGTCTGCATCATTAGTTCTCTTGTAACATAGGAACGCCAAAAGCATCCCAAGTGTTAGAAAAAAAAGATGTTTACGCGTAATAACATGAGTATTCATAAATATGTAAAGCCCATCCGGGCACAAACGTATGGTGATGAGATTTCAAACGCGGCTAAGAATACAAAAAAAAATAGAAAAATCGGTTTACTAGTAGAACAAACAGATCAAGCTCTTAAACTACAAGGTATAAAACTTAGAGAAAAGAACATAAACAACATTTTATTACAATTATACAATATATAGTGTTCTCCGCTCTATGTAACATCGAGTGCCCAAAACCATCTTTTTTGATTAAAATCTTTTGCCATGTTCCAATGCTCAGTATATATCACACACGTGACTCACTAAAATTTTTCTTTTTCTTTTTCCCCCTTTACCAAAATGGTGTTTTTGTTTTCTTAATTTTTTTTTTGCTCAATTAAATTCCGTTAACAACTTTTCTATAGTGGGATGAGTAGCAAACATCATCTAAAACCCAAACTACACATACACAAATCATTCAACATATGGTGGGATCATACTATGGTAACAACGATTACTATAATGATGACTTTGTTTTTGACCAAAACGATAGAAACTACAATAGAAACAAATTTGAAAAGGACCACTTGATCAGTCTCTTTAAGAACAACCCCACTGTTAAAAACATAGCTGATAGCAAGATTGTCAGGCAAATCAAAAGCCATGCGCTAGATCAAAAT
Source organism: Hanseniaspora clermontiae (assembly GCA_030567235.1). Taxonomy (NCBI): domain Eukaryota; kingdom Fungi; phylum Ascomycota; class Saccharomycetes; order Saccharomycodales; family Saccharomycodaceae; genus Hanseniaspora; species Hanseniaspora clermontiae. The sequence goes on along the minus strand of JAJLRV010000134.1, from coordinate 13,131 downwards.
GACGATGAAAACGTTCATAGTCCAAGCAATAGATACAGCTATGACTTTATTTTCTCCAACATATGCAGAACCAGATTTAAATACTTGGTTACAAGATTTTTAGTAACATTTCCTATCTTTATCAATGTTATAGACTACATGTTATCCAAAACATTCAAGCTCCAAAATCAATCTTCAAACACAAAGAATACTGCATTTGTCATCAAGTCCTCCAAGCTGATGTTCAAGTTGCTGTCGATATATGTTGCATGTCTATTGATTTCATTGATGAGAAAGTCCAACATACATGTCAGCTTCAAAAGAAAAGAAAGCATAATAAAAAGAAGCAAAATTTTCCTGGAGTACCAAATTGTTTACTTGGTGAGCTTCTTGTTGTTGACATACTCTGTTAACTCTTTGAATCTTTTATACTCCAATTTGGACAACAAACCAATTGGAGCTATTGTTATTTTCTCTATAATAACTGTTTATAACATGCACTCATTGTACTGCAACGTTGATAGATTGACATTTGCCCAGGGCTCTGATTTCTACCAAAACCCACAACTATACATAAAAGGCAAAAGTGTTCAAAAAATCAAAACCAGTTTGAAGATAGGTCTATACAGCATTCTAGCTGTGATTTTCACATACGTTGTCACCATCAAAATTGGTTTCAATTTCTTCTATGAATTTTTGATTGATGGTCTTTTGATGAATATACTAAGACTTTTATCCATCAGAAAATCTAAAAAAGCCGAGTACTTAGAAAAGTTCTTTAAAGAAAATGGTTTATTCGAAAACAACTACAGTCCAGAAGATCTAAATTACTTGTATAACAGAAGATTTGAAAACCAAAACTATCAAAACAGTTCTGGAAACAGTGATTCTGTCTTTTTAAACTTGAAATTTTTAAGTGGTAGACAACTGCTGAACATTTTACTAATCAACTGCTCTATTTTTGTTATTTGGGAATTTGTCCACTTAGCTTTCAATGCTTATTTATCATTAGGTCCATTGCACAAAGGTAAGTTAATTTCTCTGTTGTCACTAAGACCTATTGAAACATTAGTTGATGGTTTGAGAAGCAAAAATAGCTTCACAAGACTCACAGCATTCCAAGAACTATCCATGAGATCTCAACTGAAAGTTAAAGGTAATTTGATTGAAAATATCTACAGAAATCCAATCTACAACAGCAAAAACAACTGGTCAAATATTTTGAAAGAATGTCTGAAAGTTATCAAAAATACCAACAACAAAGTCTATGAGTACAATCTGAAGATTAACTTCAAAAAAGATAATGAAGCTTACATGAATAAAATAATCGAGTTGGAAAAGAAGAAGAAACTTGAAGAGCTTATCCGTTTGCAAGAAAGAGAACATTTGTTTGGATCCAGTCTATCACCAATGGACGACATTGACTTAGTTCAATTGACAAATGAATACAGCAAAAGAAAAAATAATGTTTGGAGAGAGGAAGATCCTAATTACTTAAACAATCATAACATTAACATTCAATCTGAACAGCCAGCTGAAGATATGGGTTATTTGGAAGGAAACTTTGTATTCAACTTCATTTACCCTAGAATAAGAAGCTTTTTCCAAGGGAAAGTAAGCAAGTTCCTATTCCCGGATGTGAAGACCCCAGTCACGACTTTGAACCCAGACTTGAACATAAGCTACGACTCTAAGCTGAATAGAAGTGTAAGGCTGATAATGGCCAACTTGAAGAAGTTCATACATAGACCGGAACTAGACTATGTTTACTCCCACTACACAAACTCTGTTTTGGAAAAGGACTCTCAAGAAATCTGTCCGCTCCCATCTGTCTACGCAGAGGCTGTGTTTGCTTTGTGTTCCATGTTGACGCATTCCTTAGATGAAACACCTAAATCTTTTGTTGTTTCTTCTATAAGCCATATTCTAAAAACATATCAAATATCAGCTGTCATCCTAGGTGAGTACTGTGAGTTAGTTGAAGAAGAAAAGGGCTCCAAGGATTTGAAGACAAGTATTGAAGTTTTGTACGATATAGTTCTTGGTGCCTTTGTTGAGGTTATCAGAAAATACAAGCCTTTGTTGAAGGACATAGACTTGGATGATGAAGTCAAGGATTTGATCAAGTTCGCAATGGAATAATTTATATTTTTCTGTGGAGATTGAATACGGTTATTTGAGTATATAAAATTTATAACAAATCTTTTGTTTTTCTTTGTAAAATCGCTATGGTTATCTTGGAGAGTTTTTGTGTGTTTTCGGTTGATCCAATAGCACAGGTTTCAAAACTTGCTCGTCGAAATTATAGAACCCTCCTTTCAACAAGTTGGTAACAGATAGGTTTGCGTTTCTTTGAATATTTTCATTTACAGGCTCTTCATCTGTGTACATTTCTGAGTTGCTAATAGTATTTCTGTTTTGTAAGTTTGACATATCATACACTGATGGGTCTGTCTCGTTGTCAAACAGTCTAGGCTGTTCAATTTCAAATTCGTCGTCTGAGTCTTCTCCCATTTCATCAATACATCCTGTTTTAATCTTCAAAATCTCAAGCATGTTGGCTGTGGTTCCACCAAATAGAACAACTGTCAAAACAACAACGACTAGAACAGTGGCCAACAATGGCCATTTCTGGTCACCCTGGATCCCCATGGCTAAGGCAACACCAACAGCACCTCTTAGACCAGCCCAAAAGGTCATCATCTTGTATTCATAAGGGATTTCATCTGGAACATCAGTCAATCCATTATACAGAGTTCCATCTGTGGTTCTCAGCTTTTTGTATCTGTAGAATTTGTTAATCAAGTCAGACAGTGGGAATACTGCACACCATCTAGACACTACTATGGAACCAGCAGCAACAATGATCAAAAGTGGCTTGTACTCAAGTTCAACTTGTGTGAACAAGGCTAGACCCAAGTAGATGAAAATGAAATTCTCCGACAATCTTGCAAGAAGCTGGAATATGTACTTAACGGTGACTTGTGTTTTTCTGGACATGTTGTAATGAGCATAGTGTTTCAAAGTTATACCGCAGAATAGCAAAGATACAATACCGGACATGTGGCATGCATTTGAGAAAAAGTAGGACTCATAGGCAATAACAACAATCAAACAACTTTCTAGATGTGGATATCTTCTGATCAGCGAATGCTTCAAAACCAATGCAACAATGATACCGGTAATGAATCCAATGATCAGAGAAACAGAAAATGTCAGAATAAAAGACATGATAGCCTCCAGGAAAGACGATAGCTTTGCAGGTTTGCCGTGGAATTTCTGGCAAGTTTCAAACATGACAATGGAGATGGCATCATTCAACAAAGATTCTCCAAAAATAATGGTATACAACTTTGGGTCCACCTTGTATGCATTGAAAATCGACAAGATGGTGACAGGATCTGTTGCTGATAAAGTAGCACCAACAGACAAGGCGTCGACAAATGATATTTTGACACCTTCAAGTCCCAGACTGGTCCATATGAATAATATAGTTCCCATGACCACGGCACTGATGATAGTCCCTGGGATGGCATAGACTAGAATAGGAAACATGTTGTTGAAGAAGTTCTTTTGGTTCAGTTCATAGCCTGAACTTAGAATGATAGGAGGTAGCAGAATGTTGAAAAAGTAAGAACTGTTGAAAGTAACTGCTGATTGAATATAATTTCCAGGAGACAATCTTATGATTAGTCCAATGCACATACCATAAAAGATGGATAAAACTGTTTCGTGGACAGCCTTGATTCTTCTTTGCTGCAGGTAATAGCTCGACCACAGAGCGGAAATCAATAAAAATAGCAGTATGAACAGAGCCCATGATGCGTATATTTCTTCATTAATCAGATCTTCTGGTTGTCCAGTGGTATCTGTAGAGCTGCTAGGGTTTGGGGAAGTAGGATGGTCAGGGTCGTTGATGATTGTGTGGTCGGGCTTTGATGGGAGAGTGTTATCATCGTCGTTCAGATAATGATCTTTTGACTCGTCATCCGCACCATCATCGGTTCCGAACCCGACCTTTATGGCAGCTACAAACACCGTTGATAAAGGAATCTTTGATGAATTGTTAAACACGTATGTGTTTATGGTTCTGTATACAACTTTGTAGATAAAATTTGTAAGAAATGCGTTGATTAAATATCGAAGTGTGGGTACAGATGAAAGCATGTTTTTGGGTATGGTTTTTAAGGGAGTCTAGGTTGTGTGGTTAGACAAGATTATTGAGTATTAGATAATGTTATGGAGAAGGAAAAACAAACTGTTTTTTTGGTTTTTTTAAAATCTGCATTTGATAAACTTAGATGTTGTTCACGTGATGTGTAAAAGCAAAAAAATTAGTAATGAAACAAAAACATTAACTTGACATGTTTACATTTCTATAACAACTTTAGAAAATCTAGATGTAAAGATATTTTTGCAAGTGTTTCTATCATAATGTAAACACACACATTAGCAAGTGACACTAAAAGGCACAATTAAAAGTGTAGATCCATAAATATATTCAACTTGTATTGTCTTTACCTATCTTTTCATAGTGGGCTGGTTTGGAAATGACAACCACGTGATCAAATCTATTTTGGTTATCGCCCAAAAAAACCCACTTCCCCTTAAAAAAAGGAAAAAGCACAGTTGCCTAACACTTCCAAAGAGAATTGGATAAACCATACATCAATTGATACCCAAAACACCCATCAATTTATTAGATACCACAATGGCTGTTTACTTAACTATACTATTTGGACTGCTTGTTCTGCAAATGACTAGTCTGCTGATTTTATCCTTGCCATTGCCTACTTTGCTTAGAAAGGCATTGGTTAAAGTATACGACGAATTCTTTTATAAATCATCCCAGGTAAAAACGGTGCTGGTGGTGGTCAACATCCTTGTTCTGTCGCTATTTGTGGACTCATACAAAAGAGCCAGTGTGCCATTGCCAAAGACTGAGAACGGATTGATGCTCCAACCAGAAATCCTAGCCACAAAAGCATACCACCAAAGAAACGTCTACATTTCAGGCTTTATCTTGTACTCCATGGTTGCCATACCTATTATGCTAGGACTGATCACAAGAGTCACTAAGTTGTCCATTGAGATCAGTGGGTACAAGAAGACTGCAGTTGTTGAAGGCGAAGATGAGGACTTGAAGGCCTTGAAGCAAAAGCTAGACAGCAAAATCAAGTCTTTGGAGGTGCTAGAAAAGCAATATGCCAACAGAAAGAGCTTTGTGGATTCACAGAAGCTGGGGGATGATGCAAAAGATACTTTGTCCAAGAAGACCCAGTAAGAAGGTATGCTGCTGCTCTGCTGAATGGTGAATTTTAAGTCCGACAAAACCACGTGTTAATTTCTCATTTTTTTAAATTTTTTTTTCCCATTAGAAAACATGAATAAAACGAAGTTTTTTTTATATTTATATTTTTATATATATATTTTTCTAGGTGAACAAAAATAGCAACAACCAATACAAATCTTACGTATCCAATATATTCCCCATGTCTTCAAGAATTCCTATCGTTTTATCTGGTCCATCCGGTGCTGGTAAGTCCACCTTGCTAAAGAAGCTTTTTGCTGAGTTCCCAACTGACTTTGGTTTCTCTGTCTCATGCACCACCAGAAGCCCAAGAGCCGGTGAAGTCAATGGCAAAGACTACAGCTTTGTCACTGTTGATGAGTTCAAGACCATGATTGAGCAAAAGAAGTTCATTGAATGGGCCCAGTTTTCTGGTAACTACTACGGTACCACCATTGCCTCAGTCAAGGAGGTCCAAGAATCCGGCAGAATCTGTATTCTGGACATTGATATGCAAGGTGTCAAGTTGATCAAGGAGATTCCTGAGTTGAAGTGCAGATTCGTCTTCATTGCTCCTCCTTCCATCGAAGACTTGAGATCCAGATTGACTTCCAGAGGAACTGAAACTGATGAGTCCCTAGCCAAGAGATTGGCTGCTGCAACTGCTGAGATCGAATACTCCAAGGAACCAAATGCCCATGACATTGTTGTTGTCAATGATGACTTGGACAAGGCCTACAGTGAGTTGAAGAACTACATCTTCCAGTAACTGGGAGAGGAGTGATAGTATGTATAAAGTTTTTATTTTTTTTTAAATCATTTTATTTTCGATGTTTTTTCTGAATAGCATATTTAACATAGAGTAAAGTTAGTGGATGCTTTTGATTTGCTATGTGGTCGTCGGTTCCAAGCCTCAATGATTTGTAACCCCGACACATTTTTTGTTTTGTTTTTTGGCTGTTGTTTCTTTCTCCCGTTTTTTTTTTGGTATCTTTTGCGTTTTTCCTTCCTTGTCTTTTTTGTTTGTTTTAAGAAGCACTGTTGGATTATTAAGAAAGAGGGTATTACTCATGCCCCCATATTAACACTCAAATACTACACCAAGTATTCTTTAACTAATTTCAAGAAACAAACACATCATTCACAACATCAAAAATGTCTATGCCTTCAAGCTTTGAGCACCTTGACCCTGAACAAAAAAAGAAAATGGAATACTCTGAGTTAGTGGCCCAGAAGTGCAGGGAAAACCCATTTGTTCCTATAGGTATCCTGACCACTGTCGCAACTGTCTCGATTGCCATCATGAAGATGAAGTCCGGAAACAAAGCCACTGCCAACAAGTGGTTCACAGCAAGAATCGTGTCACAAGGTGCCACCTTGCTAGCAATCATCCTGGGTGGTTCATACGAGGGTAGAAAGGCTTATAGAAAGGACCAGGAACAACCTCGTTCCATCACCGAAATTCAACAGGAAAAGCTCCAGAACAAAGCCAAGGAAAGAGAAAACTTGTGGATCGAGGAGTTGGAGAGAAGAGACGAAAGCATCAAAAAGAGAAAACAGTTTGCAGAGTTGAAGAAGAAGGAAATGGAGAAGATGAAGGAAGAGGCTGATAAGCTAGAGGCCGAGCTTAAGGAGCTGGAAAAGAAAGTCAACTCCTCCAAGTCTGCCTAGATCATCACCCCACCCTCTCCTTGTATATAGAATATAATCTAATCATTGTTAAATTAGCACAGCCATTGAACACTTGTTTTTTTTTGGTAGGCATTATCGGAACTATGTCTATGGGCGGTCCCTTTTTTTTTGTTTGTTTGTTTGGCTAAAGCGCCAAGGACCTTCTTTCTTCACCTTACATTATTTTTTTTTTTATATAAACGTGTATAAATTTATTAAAAGGTGTGGCATTTTATATATTCATCTATTAGATCCAACAATAACCAAAAACAACAAAACACAACTGACACATCAATGGTTTACATGGTTCAAATCAGATTTTTGAATGAGAACATAGACGACCTGCTGGACCAGTCGGAGTTTGACGTTGATCTGGACATCCATTCTTTTGACCACCTCAAAAACCTGATCAAAACAGCATACACGGGATCAACACGGATCACCAACAATGACATTGGTTTTTACTACAAGACAAAGCCTCTCCTGGACTTCCACCCTATGAACCACAGAAGCATGTACGGGATGTCGGATGATTCAACCATGATTGACATGACTGCTGTTGTGGACATACAGACTGTTGAAGATGTGCCCACAGTTGAGCTTGAACTCTTCATCAACGTTGATGGGTTCTTTAGAGATTACGAGCCTGTGTTTATAGACGGACTTTTGAGGAGCGAGGGACACGGCTTGTTCTCAACAATCTTGAACACCAACTATGACAAAACCATGCAAGAGGCAATTTCAGCCACTAGCAAACAAACACCTATAGAAGCGATTGCTGGGAACGTGGATGAGGACCAAAGTGTACAACCAGAAGAAGAAGTGAAAATTAATTCTCCAAAAAATACCATCACCCCCAAAATAACCTTCATAGACTCAAAGACCAAAAACAGAATCAAAATCCTATCTGATATCAACAATGGCGAGTTTGTTCTGGTAGAAATGGAAAACTTCAACAACACCTCAACAAACCAGAAAGGGTACCTTCCTAAATCCAGGTTTGATGACATATCCACTTTTTACTTCACTTTTGCTCCAAAGTACTCCACTAAGGAGCACTGTGTTGAGATTGACAGATCAACGATCAATGACATTGTTTCGTTCAAGTACGATACCATGTACATCAAGGATTCCTTTTTGATAGAAAACGACTTCATTACCTCCAAAGGACTGAAGGACAAGGACGGCCCAATGTCCTCCGGAAACAATGCCAATCATTCATTCATCACAAATGAGTGGGAAACATACGACATTCTGGGCAAGCAGCTTGAGGACTTGAGAACTATCTTTGACCCAAGGGACCCAATCACCGAGCGATGTCTGAACTTTATGAGTGTTGTTTTCAAAACCATGTACCTGATAATGAAACACTCTTTGTTGGCTGTGATTGTGTCTTTCAACCTAGCCAACTTTGTTCCCATCAAGTATGCCCTAGCCTTGACGGTTTGTAACTTCGTGTACACTTTGCTCACGGACAATGAAATTACTATTGTGTGGACTGAATACCTAAGGTCGTACAAGATGCTTGACACTGAGTACAACGAAATCATATCAATGACGAGCAGCACTGCAGAAATACCACTGTATGTTGTTTTGCAGCTCCATGACAACCAGCTTGTCAAGGATCAAGTATCGGATTACTTGAGGAAGACTGAGGATTTCAACTTGGTGGAATCGCTTTATAACCTGGTATTAAACGACAAACTCATGGCTGATGTTAACTTGCAGCATTTGGAGGATTTCATCAAAATCAGCCAATTACCCTACAGAATGGTGAAGTGTCCATACAAGACAGTTGATGTTGATACCAGAATGATGGTTGCTGAGCCTGATTTGCGGGACACTGTGTTGGATGAGTTTGTAAGCAAGTTTTTCACAATAATGAAAAGGAGATTGGACGAGGCTTGTTACCACAACATTCCAGACGCTGCAATGGAAAACCCCGAACTAGCAGCCTCCCAGATCAAGAACATAGCCTTGGATCTGTTTGACCGCAATCTCCCATTATGCCAGGCATTCCAAAAACCATTGTATAAGATACTGGTGGAGAATGTGAACTTTTGGAAAGTGAACAACTTCCACTTAAAGCCCTCCACGATGGCAAGATGGCGTGTTGACTTCGAACATGCTGGGAACAAAGAGGAAACGGAGGCTGAAATGAAAAGGATTGATACGGACTTGAACGATATGGTCCACACGATTGTAGCAGCACACCAAAAGCCACACAAGTACATCCCCCAGAAAAACGTAAACCTGATCAAGGATCCACTTTTTTGGATCAATGAGTACAGTATTGTGGGCATTTGTGATGTGCCTGGACCACTTTTCAAACTACATGATGAGAAGCTGGTGCTTGTGGAGAATGCCACTTTGAGCCATAGGACACTTGAAGACTACCTGTCTGGGGATACCATGGGGACATTCCTTGTGACGATTGCCCTTTCTCCAATTCAGGCTTTGATGTTGCTTGTCAAGGAGGCATGGGCCCTGTTCAGCTTTTTGTCTTCCTTCAGACTGTCAAACAGACAGGAGTGGCTGGACACAGCAAGGAAGTTCACAGTTGAGGGTGATGTCATGTACAGATACCTGCCTATTTATTGGCACACAAAAGGGGTCAGCTTCTTCATCCCTTGCTATTTTGTGCTGTTCTTTCTGACCTTGATCCCAGCTTACCAAGAAAAATTGAATGCGATTATGTCCGAACGGGATTTGCTGTTGGAGCAGATAAGCAGAGAGTTTGGCAAGTATTGGGAGCGGGTGGATAAAGAAGAGAGGCTGATGCGGGAGAGAAAGCTGCTTGAGGAAAAAGAGCGTATTGCAAATGAGCTAAAAGAAGAACTAAAACAAGAGCTTGAGCAAGACAAGGATCTAGATGAGGAGAATGAGTCTTCTGAGGAATAATTATGTATTGTTATTCATGTGTATTATCTTATAAGAGCTAAAACGTCAACAAATCTTTTGTATCATTTGTTAATAATATTACTCTAACACGTTTTCTTTTTTTCCCACGACTACACCTCATAAACGAATATAATGAATATTCATTAGCATAATCTTTTATGATTGCTAATCAGGGGTTGTTCCTTTTTTTTTCTTTTTTGTGTGTGTGTGACTTACCAACAGAAAAAAAAAAACGATCTAGACATTGTTGGTAGAACCTTTTTCTTACTTGATATTTATGTAATAGCGGACATAAGACACTGCCACACCCCCCTTAAGCGCCAAAAAATAAGCAAAAAAATAAATTAAGCGCTTAATAGCCGCTCCCCTCATAAAAAAAAAGCAAGAGATTCGGTCCAGAGCGCTTCTTTTTTCCTTCACCAATTTTTTGCCACCCGCAATTTCTTTTCACTGAAAATTTTTTTTTTACACATACTTTTTTTTTTTTTTTTTTTCTGGTTGGAATGATCCCTAATTCTCACACTGTGTAGCCGTATATAAGCAGCTGATTGTGTACCACACATATCAATAAATCCAGAAAAACACAACATCATTCTTCCACTTAATAGATAACAACTCTTCAATAATTCAAAGATGCTATTCTCTAAAGTACTTCAAAATATTAAACCATACACAACACAAATCCCAAGAATGGTCGCCCAAGTTCAAAAGCCAGCTCCAAAGTTCACCAAAACCGCCGTTGTTGACGGTGTTTTCGAAGAAGTCTCCCTTGACCAATACAAGGGTAAGTACGTCATCCTAGGTTTCATTCCATTGGCCTTCACCTTCGTCTGTCCAACTGAAATCACTGCCTTCTCCGACGCCATTGAAAAGTTCAGAGCCTTGAACGCTGAAGTCCTATTCGCCTCCACTGACTCCGAATACTCCTTATTGGCCTGGACCAATGTTGCCAGAAAGGATGGTGGTATTGGTGAAGTCAAGATCCCATTGCTAGCTGACACCAACCACTCCTTGTCCAAGGACTACGGTGTTTTGATCGAAGACGCCGGTATTGCTCTAAGAGGTTTATTCGTCATTGACCCAAACCAAGTTGTCAGACAAATCACCATCAACGACTTGCCAGTTGGTAGATCCGTTGACGAAGCCTTGAGATTGGTTGAAGCCTTCAACTGGACCGACAAGAACGGTGCTGTTTTGCCATGTAACTGGACCCCAGGTGCTTTGACCATCAAGCCAGATGTCGACGCTTCCAAGGAATACTTCAACGCCGCCAACAAGGATTAAACGTGCTATCAGTTAACACCTTTTTTATTTATTTCAGGTAAATAATAAGCAAGTATATAATGACAATAAAGAAATTTTTTTTTTTTGGAAAAAATCAATTTACATATCCAGTTTTTCATAACCACTGGACACATACACCCACTTCAGGAACTTTCTCCATGTTTTCTTTCTACTCACCAATCCTTCCATGACCCGGAGATAAGTCTTCACTGTAAGGTCAGTAACATCTTCTTGGTCCTGGTAATCCACGGTTGTTGGCATCACGCCAGCCAATTTGAGCAGGTCTGTGGATGTGTACTCCACTTCATAGCTGAAGATATCCTTGATCAACTGCTCCACATTGTCCTTGTACTTCTTCTTGTCCACAAGCTTGTTGTACTGTCTGTTCAGTCTGTCCAGCTTCAGGTAGTATTGTGTGAATGCTAATGGAGTTCCGAACTGGTTTTCAAACGCTGGACCTACTGGTGCATCTTCTGGCTTTGGCTTTGGAATCGACTTGTCCTTGTTCATCTTGGGGGTTTTCTTACCTTTTTTTAGTATCCCCACAGTGGCCGAATCATCGATTTCCCTTTCCAAATCTTCAAAAAACAGAGCCCAGTCCATTACTTTATTTTCAACACTTTCAGCATTCATGGCATTTGAAAACTCAGTGGTGTTGTACTCCCATATTCTGAAGGCAGGGTTGAAGGTTGGGATAATAGACCCGGCAACATTGATGATGTGGTAGGCGTCCTGCTGATTTTCCAAGTCATCGAAATCAATGCCTGCCTGCAGCTCTAAGAATTCTTTTCTGACTTTGGCCATATAGTTTCCTTTTCTCACTGGTGCGGCTCCTGTGCCATAGAACATTGGCTCGTCATCGTCATCCAGTCCGTCTTTGTAGATAGTCTTTCCAATGGAATCCTCAAGTTGAAGACTGTTCATGAAGTATGTTCCTTTCAATCTATTTCTCAAGTCATCTCCTTTGACAACGTTGAAGTAGTCCAAGTTCATGTGTCCCATCAAACTGCCTATGATCACGTCTCTGTACTCATGGATCCAAAGATTCACCTTCAAAAAACAGGATTCCTCAAGATTCTTCTGGATTAGAGGGACATGGGAAATGATCCAACACTTGATACCAACGGCTCTGAACTGGTTCAAAACAGAACCCAACCATAATAAATGCTGGTACCCGGAATCCTGACTGGACATACACGAATCAACCAGAGGATTGTTCTTGAAAAAAAACATGCTGTTCAAAGACAGAATGACTAACTTCCCAGGAACAACCTCTTTGAAATAGGACCCGAATCTCTCGTACAGTCTCCGCTGAGCCTCCGGAATCATCTCCTGGTAGATGGAGCCCAACTGTCTGGTAATCATTGAGGGCCCAATGTCCATCAGGTTGTGTGGGTAGATGTCGTTGTTTCCAATTGCTGATATGATTGGGATGTCTGGGAACAAATCAGACAGACGTTTGGAAACATCGCCGTTATTGCCCATAATTTCAAAGCTTGTTCTGGGTATTTTTCTATCGTTATCATGACGCGAGTTGTCCCCGGTCCACACAATAAAGTCTATCTCACTGGAGGGGAATGTTCGTTCTAAGTAATTGAAGGTTTCAAAAACAAGGTCCATTGGCGAGTCGCAGCCAAGCATGGGGTCTCCAAACTTCGAGCCTCTGGGTAGGTCAGTACCCAATTCTGTTTCCATGTCACTGTGACAGGCATGCTCTATGAACCCACCCTCGATGTAGTAAGGGTCAGGGTGTGGGTCTGTTATGTGTAAAAACCTGCCTTTCAGCTTCACCTTTGCAATCTTTGTTTGTTCAATTGTGATGTATTTGGCAGGGTCTTTTATCACAAGCTCAGAATCATCATCAGTTAAGGGTTCAATCACACTCAAAGGGGGAACTGTATATAAATTCTCGTTGTATAGGGTATTGAGTATGTCCTTGTTATCGTATCTGTTTGAATTGCGGTACAGATAAACCGTTGTGACAACTACGGGAAAGAGAAAAAGAA
>JAJLRV010000133.1:0-102144 GCA_030567235.1 Hanseniaspora clermontiae | reverse complement strand
ATCATAGACGAAAAACGTAAAATAAAGGGAGAACTGAACCAAACAGATGTTTTAAAATACAGTAATAAAAAGGATCATCTATAGGGCACAGCTCCATAAAACCCCCATACACTATAACATAATCCAACACGTATTATGGAAACACAACAAGATCAAAATAAAAAAATGAGCGTGGAAGATTACAACAGCTCAGATGACCATAACTCCGTCTCAACAGCAGACGACGAGCTTGCTCTGAACCTGGAAAAAACCAGAGAACAAGTCGTGGAGGACATAAACAAAGACGATGACCAGCAAGAATATCCGTACTCGTGCATCCCAAAGGCCCAGATGTACTTCATCATAACCCTTCTTGGGAGCGTGGGGTTGTTGTCAACCATTGCAGGCCCTTCTTTGTTTGGGTGCTTGAATGATGTTGAGAAGGCATTCAATGTTTCCCCCCAGAAAGTCGATCTACTCATCACGATCTACTCCGCCGTCCAAGGGCTTTCTCCCACCATAGTATCATACTTTGTGGATGCTCGTTTCATTTCCAAAAGAAACGCCACCATTGTGGGGGCTTTGGTCTACGCATGGATGTCCTTTGGTATCACACAGTGCAAGGACTACAACGGGTTGTTTGCCTTGAGATTCTTCCAGTCATTCGCCATCTCCCCTGTGATATCCATAAACAACTCCGTGTGTGCTGACTTGGCCCCAAAAAAAGCCAGAGGAATGATCACTGGTATTGTAGGTGGTGTGCAGGTGTCATTGGGTTCTGCCTTTGCCCCTGTCATTTCAGCAGCCTTGACTGAGAGATTCGGTTCATACAAGGCCATGTTCTACTACCTATTCATATTGGCAACATCATCAACAGTCCTGACATTCTTCTGCTTGCCATCCACTGATAGATCCGATGTAGGAAATGGTTACAAAATGCCATCAAATATTATAGACAGAGCCCCACTCATCTACACAAAGTACTGGAAGTCCAGAGTCTATAAAAAAGAATATCCAGAGTCAATAGTCCCACCCAAGAGAGCATCTCCATGGTTGCCGTTCCTCATCATAAGAAAACTAGAGGTTGTTGTGTTGCTTCTTGCTTCTGGTTTGCAATTCACACAATGGACAGTTGCCATGACTGCTATGTCGCACATACTAGCTGATGAGCATTACAATAAGAGTACATTAGAAATCGGAAAGTGTTTCTTGGCCATGGGGTTGCCAACATTGTGCTCCATTGTAGGGTCAGGCAGATTGATGAACTACAGCTACAAGCAGCAAAAGAAGAAACACGACGCGTTCATAGCAAAAAGCATAAACAACCCGGACTTTGATCCTGAACACCCTAAGTACCAATTGAATCTATACCACACAAGATTGTATTATGCAACCCCAGCCCAGGTGTTATCAACAGCCTGTTTTATGGTCTACGGGTGGCTGCTCTACAGAAAGGAGAGTCTAGGGCTTGTCCTTCTGTTTGTAGCCATTGCGTCATTGTTTTCAAATGGTATTTTGCCAATGTCCACTGTTGTGATAATTGAATCCCATCCAAACGCCGGATCATCCGCTGCTTCGTTGTTGAACTTTGGAAGATGTGAATTGGCTGCCATATTCGTTGCTGTGTACACATACATGGTAAATTCATGGAATGTGGGTTGGTGCTTCACATTCTTGGGTATTCTTACCTTGATTTCAAGTGCGCTTTTACATTACGTTATGAGAAAACAGCCGTACTGGGAATACGAAAGAAAGATGGCTGAGAAAAACGTTACAGATGAGGATGAAAGCTCAACAATGGAGAAGTCCATGAATAATTAATTAATTTTTTAATGCCAATTCTTTTTTAATATTAGGTCTGTATTTGTTGTTTTTTTTTTTTTTTATTTAAATAAAAAACGGCTTCTTTTTTTTTTTTTTTTAATTAATTATGTGCTCGAATCAATAAAGTTTGATTCAACGAATATTTTTAATGTTTCATATTTTGATGCTCGTTAGCAAAAAAAAAACACCCACACACACACACACATAAGCATACGTAGCAGTTTTTTTTTGTTCTAGGTAACAATGCCTTCTGCTTCTAAAAATACAAGCAATTCCGGGCCCTCCTTCCAATTGTCCATATTTCCGTCTTTAACTCTCTCCCGGCAACTGCTATCTTTATCTCTAAACGTAGTCTTATAAATGTCTTTTTTGGCAGATACATGCAAATCTCTGTTGGAAGCAAAAGATCTAACCAAGAAATTTGCATAAAAATTTTTTTTTTTATTATGTTTTTTTTTTTTTTTTTTGGGCCCTATTTTGAGAAACCAAAAGAAAGGACAGAAAGCACATAGATAACCCCCTCTTGTCTTTTGTGAACACACAATCCCCAAACAAACCATCACCACATACAAGCCCTGAATAGTCAGAAGTATTGGCATTTTCCCTTCATTGTTTAATTAATCCACGAGTTTTTTTCGTTTCTGGCTTCTTTTCTTTTTTTTAAAAAAAAAGGCATTCAATTCCACTGGCCATAAATAAACACCACATCAAGGTTTTGGGAGTGTTTGCAAGAATGAGCGATAACACTAACAAGGCTGTGAATAGCAACAACAGCGAGACCCTTTACAATGTCATTCAAAATAAAAGACAAACAAGCAGAAACCACATAACAAACCAAAGCACCACCAGCAAAAGTCTGAACTTGAGCTTGGATGATTCGTCAAACAACACAACTGTTTTTAAACTGAACAGGTCAGGATCACCATGCTTGCCAAACTTTGGTTCCTTGAAAAACGACAACATGTTCACCACCAAGTATCAAGATGCTGATTTTCAAAGCACAAAGAACACAGCAGCTAATGGCAATCAGCTTAGTGAAGGCAAAAAGAAGAAAAATAGCGTCACGGAAATAGTCGAGGGCAACCTCTTGGTTCAGCACGAATGGCCAACAGACGAAGAAGACGAGGAAGAAGTTGAGTCCAAGTGCATGACATCAGTCCCATCTGCGAACACCGGTGCAAAAAGCACATCCACAAAGCCAAGTGAAACCAATGAGAAAAAACCATGGATCAACATAGATTCAAATCACTTATCCGGAATAAATGACACACTTGGAAATACAACCAATCTTCTCAGACTGGACACTTCCGTTTCTTTGGATGAATCAGACACGTTGTCGGATTACAACAGTGCTGGATACGAAGCAGATGATTTGAGGTCCAAAGATACGCACAAAAATAACCTCAGTTATCTAAAGCAAAACAAGGAGGCTTTGTACAACAAGTACTCAAGCATCAACAAAAGAGAAGACAAAAGAATAAAGCTCGGCATGGGGTGTTCGTCCTATCGCAAAAAACTCAAAACACACAAGTACCAAACAAAACAGGAATACCTGCTGGACGAGCTGAAGTACAAGAAATCACGGATGTTCAGCTTGTCTGTTGCCAAAAAAAGTTGTAATTTTAAAAGAAACAGGTACTCGGACATTGCGCCATATAACTATAACAGAATATTGCTGAGTGTTCAAGACGACGAGGAGACTGGGTGTTTGAGCAATGACTACATAAACGCCTCAAAGGTTGTTTTGGACTCCGTTGATCCTTCGAACCCACAAGTGCTGGTGGCCACACAAGGACCAACGAAAAACACATACACGCAGTTCTGGCAGATGGTTTACCAGCAATGTTTGGAGAGCAACCTCAAAGAAATCATTATTGTGATGGTGACCCCCTTGGTAGAAAACGGACGAGAGAAATGCTATCCATATTGGCCTTCAAAGAATACCAACCAGCTTGTGCCGTGGAGCCAAACCCAGAACGCGATTCCAAAAACCCAGGTTGTTGGCCAAAGCACTAGCTTGTTTAATCAAGGTTTGAACCTGAGGATACTGAACGAACAGGAACAAGTAAGCAGCCATTACTACACGGTTCTGGAGCTTGAGGACTTGGCGGATACAGACAAGAAAATCAAAGTCCACCATCTATATTACGACAAGTGGGAAGACTTCTCCTCGCCAACATCAGTCTCACAAGTCATCGATCTTATCAAGCATACAAATGCTCTGAAGAAGAGCCCTGAAATGAAGATTATATCCCACTGCTCAGCTGGGGTTGGCAGAACAGGGACGTTTTTCGCCCTGTACTATCTGTACAACTCATTTGTTAACAAAACATTGAGCAGCAGCACACTGAGCGATCCAGTTGAAAGCACTGTTTCCCAGCTGAGAAAATGCAGGATGAAGATGGTGCAGACTTTTGAGCAGTACAAGTTTATTTACGAGGTCGTAAGACAGCTATACGACAAGGAGGTCAAGTAAAAAAAATGGTTTTGTTAAGCTGTTTTTTTGGACCAGGTTTTATTAATAGGAAATTCATATTACATGTGATCCAGTAATCTTCTGCCAAAGCAATGTTGAGAGGCAGATGACTGCTTTTCAAATAAGAAAAAGATACCAAACTTTTTCAAAAGCCGCATATACCTATAATCTTCTTTTTTTAAAAAAAACAAGGTATTGTTCTAATTTTGACTAGTTTAACAGTATCAACAGTAATTTAAAGCCGTTTACAATTTCAATATCAATCATGATTTAATGACTATCTTTTTTTTTTGTTACAACTTTTTTTTTTTGAAGAAATCAAAAACTTTTTTTTTTTTTGTTAAGACATGCTGGCGCACGTGGTAGCGCTGACAATTCATTTATTTATTGTCAACACGTGGAAAAAACAACGCACCCATTTCCACAAGAAACGCGATTCATGACAACCTGGAAGTGTTTGGGAGAAAGAGAAATGATAGGAATCATAACCAGCTGCCATTGTTTAATCCACATGCAGTGATGCTTAAGTAAAAGGCGTAATGTTATCATGAAGTGTCTCTTCAACCCCGAATAAGAGCCACGAGACAGGCAACACGCCCATGGGCTAGATAGGAAAAAAAAAATGGGCACCCCGAATCACAAATAATTTTTTTTTCCATGTTTTTGCAGGTGTGGTAATTACCAGAATAGGAAGTCTTGGCTATATTTTTCTTTCCAGGACAAACGTGGAGGAGAAAAAAAGAGATGGGATTCCTGCCTAAAACAGAACTTACGCAGGGAAACACATCCAAAAAAAAAAACAACAACAACAACAAAACAAAAAAGGTAACTCCTCTTCCAGAACCAGTTTCCCGTATACTCTGTACACATTTTTATAATTTTTTTCTAGCATTCATGGTGTACTTTTCTTGTTTTGCCAGAACTTCACGTTTTCGCTACATTTCGTATATTATGGAAAATGTTCATTGTCATTTCTTTTTTTTTTGGCTTGGAAAAGTGGTGCTTTTTTTTTCCCCTGCTGGTGATTTTTCCCTCTGTGGTTCCTCCTTGCATTGCAATTTTTTCTTTTTACTTCTTTCATAGGCACACATTCTTTTGGTTAGTTGATTTCTTTTTTCTTTGCACAAGGTATATCAAGATTATCATTAGACATTAGTTTGTAAAAGATAGTTAACAAAAACCAAGATT
Organism: Hanseniaspora clermontiae; assembly: GCA_030567235.1. NCBI lineage: Eukaryota > Fungi > Ascomycota > Saccharomycetes > Saccharomycodales > Saccharomycodaceae > Hanseniaspora > Hanseniaspora clermontiae. The sequence continues at coordinate 96,677 of JAJLRV010000133.1, read as the reverse complement.
AATATCACTTAACTATTATTTAAACAATATGTCTGACGGTGTTTTCCAAGGTGCTATTGGTATCGATTTAGGTACTACCTATTCCTGTGTTGCTACTTACGAAAGTAGTGTTGAAATTATTGCCAACGAACAAGGTAACAGAGTTACTCCATCTTACGTTGCTTTCACTTCTGAAGAAAGATTAATTGGTGATGCTGCTAAGAATCAAGCCGCCATCAACCCAAAGAACACTGTCTTCGATGCCAAGAGATTAATTGGTAGAAGATTCGATGAAGAAACCGTTCAATCTGATATTAAGACTTGGCCATTCACCATCGTCGACGCTCAAGGTTCTCCAATGATCCAAGTCGAATACTTAGGTGAAGAAAAGCAATTCTCTCCTCAAGAAATCTCCGCCATGGTTTTATCTAAGATGAAGGAAATCGCCGAAGCTAAGATTGGTCAAACCGTTGAAAAGGCTGTCATCACTGTTCCAGCTTACTTCAACGATGCTCAAAGACAAGCTACCAAGGATGCCGGTGCCATTGCTGGTTTAAACGTTTTAAGAATCATTAACGAACCTACCGCCGCTGCTATTGCTTACGGTCTAGGTGCTGGTAAGTCTGAAAACGAAAAGAACGTTTTAATCTTCGATTTAGGTGGTGGTACTTTCGATGTTTCTTTATTGAACATCGTCGGTGGTGTCTACAACGTCAAGGCTACTTCCGGTAACACCCATTTAGGTGGTCAAGATTTCGACAACAACTTATTAGACCACTTCCAAAAGGAATTCCTAAAGAAGACCGGTCACGATATCTCCGGTGATGCCAGAGCTTTAAGAAGATTAAGAACTTCTTGTGAAAAGGCTAAGAGAGCTTTATCTTCCGTCACCCAAACTACCGTTGAAGTTGACTCCTTATTCGAAGGTGAAGATTTCGAATCCACCATCACCAGAGCTAGATTCGAAGATATCAACTCTTCTTTATTCAAGTCTACTTTAGAACCAGTTGAAAAGGTCTTAAAGGATGCTGCCATGAACAAGACTCAAGTTGACGAAGTCGTCTTAGTCGGTGGTTCTACCAGAATTCCAAAGGTCCAAAAGTTATTATCTGACTTCTTCGACGGTAAGTCTTTAGAAAAGTCTATCAACCCAGATGAAGCCGTTGCTTTCGGTGCTGCCGTTCAAGGTGCCGTCTTAACTGGTCAATCTACCTCTGATGAAACCAAGGACTTATTATTATTAGATGTTGCTCCATTATCCTTAGGTGTCGGTATGGTCGGTAACGTCATGGGTGTTGTTGTTCCAAGAAACACCACTGTTCCAACTATCAAGAGAAGAACCTTCACCACTGTTCAAGAAAACCAAACCTCCGTTACCTTCCCAGTTTACCAAGGTGAAAGAACCAACTGTGCTGAAAACACCTTATTAGGTGAATTCGACTTAAAGGGTATTCCTCCAATGCCAGCTGGTGAACCAGTCTTAGAAGCTATCTTCGAAGTTGATGCTAACGGTATCTTAAAGGTTACTGCCGTTGAAAAGTCTACTGGTAAGTCTGCTAACATTACTATCTCTAACGCTATTGGTAGATTATCTGAAGAAGATATCGAAAAGATGTTGAACAACGCTGAAGAATTCAAGGCTGCTGATGAAGCTTTCGCCAAGAAGCACGAAGCTAAGCAAAAGTTGGAATCTTACATCACCACCGTTTCCACCATCATCTCTGATGAAGCTTCTGCTGCTAAGTTAAAGAAGTCCGCTTTACCAAAGGTCCAAGAAGAATTAACCAACGCCTTCATGGTCTTACAAGAAGAAAACGCCTCCACTGAAGTTTACAGAAAGGCTGAAATCGCTTTGAAGAGAGCTTACAACAAGGCTACTTCTTCCAAATAAATTGCTTGAATTTTTTTTACTAGTAAAGAAAAATACATTTTATATATGAACCAAAAAAACAAAAAGCTAATTTAAATTAAGAATAAAAAAAAAAACAACAACAGTGATTATATTATTATAGTTCTACAAGATATATACACTAATTGAATACATGTTGAACTTTATAGTTGATTAAGTCAGTGACACTGCCAATTTTTTTTTGAAAACAAAAAAAAAAAAAAGCCTAACAAAAATTGCTTTTTTTTTCCCCAAGCTAATCATCTGGAAATGAAATGCAGACGTTTTTATTTTTTAATATTTTGCTTTTTCTTTTCAATGTGATGAGATTCTTTATTATAATGCAATAATAAAACCAATCAACATACACAAACTAATTAAAGATGAAATTAGAAACTTCGCATATGCGTTACTTAACCGCTGAAGACTTCAATGTTCTTGAAGGAACAGAGAGAGGTTCGGTAAATCACGAAATTGTACCAACAGCTCTTATTTACAAATTATCCACAATGATGAAGTCTCAAGGTGGTACTAACAGAACAATTTCTGATCTTGCAAAGCTGAATTTAATTACCAAAGTAAGAAATGCAAAGTATGACGGTTACAAATTGACCTACAAAGGTATGGATTACTTGGCATTGAGAGCATTACTTTCAAACAATATCATTTATTCAATTGGTGCCATTTTTGGTGTTGGTAAAGAATCGGATATTTACAAAGTATCAACAAACCAAGGTGAAACTCGTGTTATGAAACTTCACAGACTAGGTAGAACATCTTTCCAAACCGTCAAGAACAACAGAGATTATTTGAAGAAAAACGACCAAATGGGTACCAATTGGATGTACCTGTCCAAGATCGCTGCTGGTAAAGAATACGAATTTTTAAGCATACTGCACGAAAATGGATTTAATGTCCCTCAACCATTTTTTGTTACTAGACATGCTCTGGTTATGGAGCTAATTGATGGTTTCCCAATGAGAAACTTAAGAAGACACAATTTCAAAAATAGAAGCTTGGATAAGCTGTATACTGATTTGATGAATTTCATAGTCAAATTAGCCAAGAATGGGTTGATTCATTGTGATTACAATGAATTTAATATTATGATAAAGAATAACGTTGACAAAGATGACATTGATGAACTGGGCTTCATAGTCATTGATTTCCCTCAGGCTGTGTCCATAGACCACAAAGATGCTGAATACTACTTCAAAAGAGATGTTGACTGTATCAAGAGATTCTTTAACAAGAAACTCAAGTATGTTCCTAACAGAGACGAATCCTGGTTAGATGAATCTGGCTTTGGAGAAGGTTACAAATATCCATACCCAGTATTCCATAGAGACATCAAAGAGAGAGTTAATGACTTGGATGCCCAATTAAATGCTTCAGGTTTCAATAAAAAACATCCTAGTGAAATGAATAAGGAAATGGAAGGTTACTTAATCAATCTAAGGGGTGAAAAGGCTGAAGTTTATACAAGTGATGATGAAGATTACTCAGATAGTGACTATGAACAAAATACTGACGATTCTGAAGAAAGCTCGGAATACTACAGTTCAGATGGCGTTGAATCTGAATCTGATGATGAAAATGAAAGAATCATTAACGCTTTGTCTTCTGGTGTTGAAGGACTAAAAATGGATAAGATGGGTAACTACATACTTGAATAATTCTATTTCATAAAAAATCTAAGCTTTATATAAAAAAAACTGTCTTTAAATTAGTCTTTTCCTTGGATCAGTCGTACTCGACGCCTGAGTCCTCGTCTTCATTATAATCGTCTTCACTTTGATCTTCAGGATACACCTCAACTTCTATCTCTTCAACTTCTTCATCTGGTTCGCTTCTATTTTCCGGGGCTTCAGAAACTTCCGCTTTGGTCTCAACTGCTACATCCTCTTCCTCATCATCTGAGCTGTAATCAGAGCCATCAATGTTGTCTATATCAGCAACATATTCCTCGTCTTCAGGATCATCGCTTTCATCTTCTCCAATTGATGCATCACGGGCGTCTTCATTTTCCGCAATTGCAGCTTCCAAATCACCTTTAGATTCTTGTTTTGCGTTTGTCTTTGCCTTCAGATTTTCTGATAACGACTGGTCATTGATTCTTTTGTTTAGAATGTATGAGTTGATCTTGTCATATTCTAGCTGGTCTATCATTGAAAATTCTATAGTGGTGTCGTCCTCTAAGATCAAATTCAAAGAGAAAGTCAATCTTGTAATTGTTGAATAATTTACAGACTTGATTTTATGCAAGTTCAGAAGAACAATTGGCTTTTTAAACCCAAATAGTAAATGATCCGGCAAAAAATACAGAGTACCTTCTTTGCTTTTTATGTGAGCCTCAACCATCAATGACAACTCATCGCCAATAGTGGAACTAATTTGGAAAGGATTTATGACCTTGAATCCGGTGATTATTGTCTGTTTTCTGATATAACTGATGCATTGCTCAAACTTGTCATTCAAAGACATTTCTTCATTTATTTGTATATTTCTATCTTTACCACCTTCGGTGAGTTGTTTCAAAACATCTTGTTTGTTTAGGGTGATTATTAACGGATCTGTTGTTTCATCGCCATGCTTTATAAGCAAATAACTTAGGTTAGGTTTTTCAATGACGGGAAGGAAAGTGGCAAACTTAACGCTAGCTTTTGTGTTGTTTATTTGCAGGTGAACTTTATCATCCTTGTCTGAAAGGACGATGTTGTTATACTTGTTCTTGGAGTCGTAACTTATGGCAAAATTTAGTTTTTTTCTTAAAGGAGATATCAGTGAGCAATTTTGAAGTTGAAATAAAGTTGTTTTGTCATTAGAATTAAACTCAATGTTGCTATGTTCAATCTTTGGTTTCTTGTGTTTTAACTCATCTGTGAAAAGATCATTTTTTAGTATATCCAGTATTTCATTAAATGATGTTTTTTGTTCGTCATTAAGAGTTGACGAAAAGGCATCTATTTTCAATTTAATGTCAGATGATAATTCCATAATAGTAATTTCTGGTTAGTTTCTATGGTTAATTGAAACACCTACTCTATGAAAGATGAAAGTTAGAAAGAGAAAAAAAAAAAAGCAAATCCTTTTAATGCTATAGATTTGTTTTTTTTTTTTAAAAAAATGCATTTAACGTAAATTATTTAGGAAAAAAATTTTTAGGGAAACTTAAGAACAGAACAGCAAGACCCCTTAGAATGTAAGGATATGGGAAGTCAGTATTTTTGAGCAAATACATATTCATTTAGACAGTGGCTTGTTGATTGAAATAGCATGGGGGAAAAAACAGATGAGACAGAACAGCACAATTTCAAAATTGACATTTCACAGTAGAAAAAGTGACAGCTTAACATTCCAGTAAACATAAAAGATATTTGTCTCTTCAGTAACCTATCCACGACCTATGTCTTTTCTTAGTTGTTCTTAAAGCAATTGCACATGCAAATTTGCTAGACCCGAACTTGGGTGAAAGTACAGAAAAATGACATGGCTGAAAAAAAAAACATCAACGCCAAACGCGTAAGCTTCAAAAGTAAGTCAAAGAAGATTGTATCACCTCTGATATTTCTATTACGATGATGTCGTATTGTAGCTATATAAGCTGATTTTAAGTTCAAATTATGAATTTGTTTTTTCAAGATTAACAATCCTTTTGAAAAACAAATTGAACTAAACAGTAAGACTGCTGCTGAAGTTGCATTTGTTTTAGAATAAAATAAATATCTTATAAAGTAGCAAAAAATGAATCTGTAATATTAGTTGTTTTTTTATTAAAAAAAAGATACTTGTTTGTCATTCCAAAATTTTTAAATCTACATCTGATGAACCAAAAAGTGCTAAGAACTAACTGGCATAATGATTAAAACTCCTCGAGGCAAAAAAATTGCAAAAAATAAATGTTAACTCCCCCGCCGAGAGTCGAACTCGGGTCTACGCTGTGAAAGAGCGCCGTGATAGCCGTTACACTACGAGGGATTGTTATTATTTTATACAATTAATATTTAATAGCTGTTATTTGAATATAAAATAATGCAACTCATTTATAAGCTAATATTGACATCATAGAGATGGCTGTGGTAGTAACTATTATTAATAGAAAGGGGCTTGAGGTAGTTTATTAATATTCTATAATTTTATTATTGTTTTTGCTGTACAATTCTTAAAATGGTCCTAATAAGGCAACAGTAAACTTTTAAGCATCAATCCTTTTTAATTAAAAAGAAATAAGAACAATATATAGAGTAATGTTACAGCAAATCATTTTTTTTACAAAAACAACTCACAATTTTCTACTCGTGATACAAACATGGCTACTTTTAAAATTATAATTTTTTGTTGTCAATCCATTCTTTAAAGAATTTCAAAGAAGCAACAGGTTGGTTCATAGGAACCATGTGACCAGCATCGTAAATCTTTAAGAAAGATAAACCATTGGCATTCTTGGATTCACCCTCGTTGTCACCCCATGGCTGTAAAGTTTCCTTGGTGTACTCATCTGAGCCAGTCCATTGTAACGCTTCAGTCCAGTATTTGTTACCAACCCAGTTACAAATGAAGTCAAGGTCACCGGCATAGATTAAGACTGGAATACCCTTGTCTAAGATTTCGGCAACATATTTGTTGAAAGGTCTGCTACCGTCTCCGTTGAAAGCAAAGTTTTGGCCAACAGTGTTTGAACAACCTTCAAACTTGGAAACTCTAGATCCAGCAGCTTCTTGAACAAATTCTTGGTTCAAGTAGGAACTGATGTACTTGGAAACAAAGTAACAATCTTCATCAGGGGATTCACAAGGACCAGACATGTCATAAACATTCAAGTTTAGCTTTCCATAAATGTCGAAAACAACACCATCACAGTAAGTATTGGCTAAAACACAAGGTAAATCAGAGTCAGTTGCATAACAGGCGGCCATTAAAGCTTCACATCTTGGGATGGCTTGTTCTAAGGTCATACAGTCCATAGGAGAAGCGTAGGTCTTGTTGTGACCGTTGTTGACAGGATCACATAACATGGTGAAGTAAGAAGGATATTGTAGCATTGGATCGGTGATACCATTACCAATCATGACACTGGTTAAGTTCAATACATTGTCATGTTTCAACACAATTTCATTAGCCATAGCAGGAATGTAATGACCAGCATATGATTCACCAGCAATATGCCATTCCTTGTTTTCGATGATTTGAGGGTATTTTTCGAAGAACAGTTCAAAGAACTTGTACATGTCTTCGGCACTAGCATAGGAGTTATTGATGGCTTCGGATTCATCATCTGTGTATGAATAACCAACACCAACTGGTTGATCAATGAACATAACACTAGCATAGTTGCTCCAAGAGTATTCATTGTATACTGGATTTAAATCAGAATCTAAAGTACTTGGGCCAATTAACTCACCTAAGAAACCAGTAGTAGAAGAGCAACCTGGACCACCATTGAACCAGGTTAAGTGATGTGTAGAGTTTTCATCTCTGGAGTCAAAGAACCAGAAGAAAATGTGCTTAGAGGAGGAAGGCAAGTCAATGTACCCAGACATTTGGAAGATAGATTCTTTTTCTAAACCTAAAGATGATAGGGATGAAGTGTTGGCGGTTACATGGAAAGAAATAGATTCATCTGAAGAAACAAATGTCTTGGCAGATTCAATGTTGAAGTTATCCTTCAACTCTTGAATATCATTAGAAAATTGTTGTTGAAAGACATGAGAAAATCCATTAGATCCCCTATTTAGGTGTTCAGTGTTAATGAAATTGGCATTGATAACAGTAAAGAATGCAATGATTGCAACTGTTTTGATAAACATCCTTTTAATATTGAGTATTATGTCAAGGGTGTAGTTGGTTATTTTATTTTTAATGTTAGTAAATTCGCAGATAAAGGTTTGCTTAAATATAAAGGAGGAAAGGGGAACAGCATAAAAAAAAAAGCCAAAATTTTATTAGTTTTTTTTTTTGTTTTTACGGCTGATAACGCCGGGGTTTAATCCTATGTTAACTGCTTTCGCTATGTTTAAAAAAAACAAACAAATTAGGTGCAGCTAAGCTGAGAGGTTACGTCATAAGGTCATATGAACCAATAATTACGAGAATCATGTTTTGAACTAGCAATCTTTGTATATCTTTGTTTAAGATTATCTACGCTCTTACTGGAGTTGCAAGACAACTTCTGAGATGTTCAATATATAGTAATTCCAAACATCATATCTGTAATCTCTTTGGGCTTTTTTATGCCGCACAATGGTTTAGTAAAGACATTATTACTTAATACTCAAAGTATATCTAATATCAAAGCGCTAAATGTATACAAAGTACAACTAAAGTTTATGATTACAAATTCAGAATGTAAACCACAACTTGTTTTTCAGGAGGTTAAGTGCATTGTATATGAAATAAAGATTAAACACGTGATCATATAAGTGCTTTATATTTGTTGCACAAATTTACAAAAATTGTAAACTCATCCTTGTTAGCTCAGTCGGTAGAGCGTTCGACTTTTATCCAGCAACCAATTGGTTGTAAAAGTTCAAAAGGAATCGAAATGTCAGGGGTTCGAGCCCCCTATGAGGAGTTTGCGCTTTATTTTTTTTTTGCTTTCCCACACTATTTTGTAGGTTTAATCAATTCAAGCAAGAAAAAATTGTTTTTTTTTTGGCAGTACAAAAACCTTTAAAAATAACACAAAAAGGAATAGCATGTGGTCAACCCAAAAAATAATTTTAAAGGCATTGTTGACGATGCCCAAAGTTAAAAACAATAAAGTGAAGCATCCAATAATGTTCAGTTCTGAAAGCAGCACAAAAAGATTTTTCAATAAGCTAAGAAGACCATTTCAAAGACCTAGTGACTACTATTACTTTGATCAGCAAAATTATGGACCTGTAATTCCTGGTGAAAACTTTGCTCCTCGATTTCACCAAAACATTTATGAAGTTGAAAACGCTTACAATAACAAGTTATCTATAATACCATTTCTTCAGAACGCTGGTTTGGATGTCAATAAATTGAATAATGAAGTCATTGATGTTTTGAACAAAATCAGCATAGACGATGACTTAAGTTCACCTCAACAGCATCAAAGAAATCTCTTACAGGATAATAATAAAATAACTGAAAATTTTATGGACAGGCAAAAGAATTTTCCCCAAGAGCCTTTCTTAAGTGAAAACAATCCAATGTTTGAATATAAAAACGACATATTTTTTAAACAGCCTGGGTTGGAACCATCTGAGGGACCATTTGCTGACAAGACTACAAAAAAACTCAATGAAACTGAAATTTATGGTAGTTTCGATCATTTTACAAGTGATTTATCTTGGAATGAAAGAAAAAGACAATTAAAATTTAAAGATCTTGCAAAAAGCGATATTGTATCAGAGTCTATTCTCAAAAATATAGACGAGATCATTAAAACTAATAATAAACAGCATAAACAGATAAGCAGTCTAGTAGATAATTTTGAAAAATTTTTAAACAGCAAAAACAAAGTATATTTGAAACCCGAATCTGAAGAGGTTATAGAGAATTTTATAAGAATATTCAATGTTAAAGGGTATAGCAAGGTTACTGAAAGCGAAATGCTTGCATTTATGCAAAACTTTGTATTTGGTATTTACATTAGAGAAGGCACTTTAAAAAAATGTCATTCCAATGTTTTATCAGCTAAAATTAATGGTGAATTTGCTTCAAAAAACAATGATGTGGATGTCAATTTCTACTATGAAGAGTTTCAAAAAATTCAAAACAATTTCGTTGAAGATTCAAAAAATTACTCAGATTACATATCTGAAGAAGGGTCGTTGTTTATATTGAATATGATTGCCAATAATCAAGCATACTCAAGTAAAGCTGAAAACTGTCACAATGAGATATATTCCAGTAGATTTGATCATTTATACAAGCAATACCCGCAAGAAATGTTGGAAAAACTCTATGAATACAGTTTAAAATATGAAGTGAGCAACTGGAACATATTTGAAAAATTTTTGAAAACAGATAAGAGATCTAAAAAGCAATTGCCTGCATTCACTGCAGATAAGGCTAATGATTCAATGGTTTCAAAACGTGAAGTTGATAAGCTGTCCACTGCTAAGCATAAAAAAGGTCTAAATAGAGAAAAAAACATGAAGCACTTACCTATTCGACATACTTTATCTTTAGATGATAACAATGGTGAAAAGCAATTGTTTGAAAACATTGATACCGTCAACGTTGCCACAAATAATCCTAACAGCTCTTACTTGAATTCCGACTCAAACAGACAGCCACAAATTACCGATAAAGATAGCTCAAAACTAGAAAATCAAGACGTAGCTCCCCTTTATAAAGCAGAAAACCTAGAAACAGGAACGGCTGTAGATCCATCAAATAAAGAAAATCTTACCTCCCTAACAGCTGACGAAAAAGCAGAATCTTTGCATCGTGGTTATGGCACAAAGACGTCTTCGTACAAAATGCTCTCCAAGCAAATGACTGGAATTCCAGGGTATATTCAAAATTAATATGATTGCAGGTGGTCATTTATAAATCAACGTATATATTTACATGGTCTTATTGTTGCTTAGTGCTTATAAGAAGAGCTTTTTTCCAACTTCATATGTAGAAATCATAATTGCGCAACTCGGAGCTATTTTGATGATTCTGGGAGTTATACCAGCAAACAGCGCGCCCATGCCCTCGTTTATTCTGATTGTATTCAAAAACTGGAACATGTTTCTATTTGGCTTCAATTCTTTGCTGGAAAGAGATGATCCGTTCACTCTTTCGTCCATTGATATTTGAAGTCTTGTTTTACCTACATCGAATGGGTGGGTGATGATACCGGCAACAGTACCAGAGATACTTCCGGCTATGAAGCTTTGGATGAAGTGGTTCAAAGCGGAGGTATTTTTGCTGTTATCGTCTTTGATATCAGTGAAGATGTTTTTCTTTGTGTATTCGTATGAGGCCCAGTATATGGCACTGAAAGGGACGTCTCTCCACAAAGTGATTTCAAGACCCTTGAACAGTGACTTTATGCCCAAGCTCTTGATTTCGTTTTTGGTTTCCAAAAACAAGTCTCGAAGTATGGTTGAGGACGACACGCCTTTGCCCGCAGGTATGCTTTGGAGTCTGGTTCTAAGAAGCTCTATAGGGGCAACACAAGATGCTGCAACGACTCTGGCCCCAGCACCGCATGCCAATGCGTTCATCGTGGTGTAGTTCTGGTTAAAGGGCGAAATGTCTCTCAGGGTTTCGTATCCTGAGTAATATATTACATTTGCGGGAATGGCCATTAATAGAGTGAGCGATAATCCTCTCCACAGAGTGGTTACGCCTTCATTCATTGCGATCTTCCTGAAACCGTCAAAGGTTGATGTTATAGTTCTTTGGTCTTTGCACTGAAGGTTTGAAAAACAGTTCTCCTCCCAAAACAAATGTTTCTTGAATGTGGACTGAGATGGGACTGTTGCGCATTCACAGTAAGTTCTATGGAGCTCTTGGAGCATTTCTTGCTGTTGCAATCTTACTCTTACAACATCCATAGGCGTCAAAAACAATGATGTTATAAACGACCCTGATGTTGCACTAACCATTCTATGATACAGACTCAGCTGTGGTTCTTTAGTTGTTGCCATATTTCAGATGAATGCTTATATTCTTGCTGTATATGTTGTATTAGAAAAGGCTTGGTTCTCTTTTTTAAAAGGAAAATAAGAGGTAGGTGTTTATTATAACTTGCCTATGTATTGCTGTTGTTGTTTTTTTCAATTTGAATAGATTAACCCAACTGTATAACTAAGTACTAGAGCAATGGTTTGATGACACTTTGAGATTTTTTTTTTTCTCTTTTTTTTTTTTTTTTTTTTTTTTTTTTTTTCAATTTAGACTAAAACTAATTCCATGCATGGTGACAATTTCCAATAAAAAAGAAAAAATGACTGCGATTTTTCCCGTAAAAAAGGCCGACATAAATGACTAGATAACGGTTCATATATCAGTACATCAACTTTAAAAGTTACGATATTCAGTGAAATCCAAAACTGGACCTGTGTTTGTATAACTTGACACATGACATTGTAGCTCAGGGGTTAGGTGTTAAAAAAAAAAAGATGTATTCATCAGCAAAGGAAAATGTTTATGTGCATATTAAACCTGTTATTTACTTATATATTTTTTTGTTATTTACTAAGAATCATAAATTAGTTTAAGCTTGGTAAGTAGAAGCAGAAACGTTACCACCGTGACCAGTCCAGTTGACGTGAATGTCTTGGCCTTCTGGGTATTTTTCAGAAACGTACTTTGGTAAGACCTTGAAAGTATGGGCACCGAAGTAATCTCTTTGAGCTTGTAATAAGTTAGCTGGTAATCTTTCACTTCTGTAACCGTCGTAGAAGGCTAGAGCAGTAGAGAAAGCTGGGGTTGGGATACCTTGGGTGACAGCTAAGGCAACGGTGCTTCTCCAACCGGCTTGGGCCTTGGTGATAGCTTCAGAGAAGAATTCGTTGAATAACAAGTTTTCTAATTCTGGTTCTTCTCTGTAGGCCTTGGTGATTTCACCTAAGAAAACAGATCTGATGATACAACCACCTCTCCACATTAAAGCAATAGCTGGGTTGTTTAACTTCCAACCGTAAGTCTTACCGGCTTCTCTGATTAACATGAAACCTTGGGCGTAAGAGATAATCTTGGAGGCGTATAAGGCTTGCTCTAGGTCATCAACGAACTTTTGCTTATCAGTGATGGTGGAGGCATCGGCCTTTGGACCACCTAAGATGGTGGAGGCTCTGGTTCTTTCGGACTTTAGAGCAGATAGAGCTCTACCGAAGACGGCTTCACCGATTAAAGTAACTGGCATACCTAAGTCTAAGGCGTTCATGGCAGTCCACTTACCGGTACCCTTTTGACCAGCAGTATCTAAGATCTTTTCAACGATTGGAATACCATCGTCATCGTTCTTCTTTAAGATATCTCTGGTAATTTCAATTAAGAAGGAGTCCAAAACACCGGTGTTCCACTTTTCAAAGACTTCAGCGATTTCGTTGTCAGAGAAGTTACCAACTCTCTTCATGATGTCGTAAGCTTCACAAATCAATTGCATGTCACCGTATTCAATACCGTTGTGGACCATCTTAACGTAATGACCGGCACCGGCTGGGCCAACCCAGTCACAACATGGTTCACCTTCAGACTTAGCAGCGATAGATTGGAAGATGTCCTTGATGTGTGGCCAAGCTTCTTCAGCACCACCTGGCATTAGAGATGGACCGTATCTGGCACCATCTTCACCACCGGAAACACCGGAACCAACGAAGTTGATACCCTTGGCCTTCAATTCTTCGTATCTTCTGTTGGTGTCTGGGTAGTGAGAGTTACCACCATCGATGATGATATCATCCTTTTCTAAGTGTGGCAACAATTGGTCAATGAAGGCATCAACTGGCTTACCAGCCTTGACTAATAAGATGATTCTTCTTGGGGTCTTCAAGTTTTGGACTAATTCTTCAATGGAGTGAGCACCGATGATGGACTTACCCTTGGCTTCGTTAGCTAAGAAGTCATCGACCTTGGAAACGGTTCTGTTGTAGGCAACAACAGTGAAGCCGTGGTCAGCAGCGTTTAAGACTAAGTTTTGGCCCATAACGGCTAAACCGATCAAACCAATATCACCTTGAGGTTGAGCAGACATTTTTTATATTAGATAATGCTTTATTTGAATGTTGAATTTATTTAAAAGAAAAAAAAGAGATAAAGATGTTATCGAAGATAAAAAGATTATTGTTTTTTTTTGTTATTAATATATTCCTGGTTGTATTGAATAATTATTTTTTTTGTTTTCTATTTCTTTACACAAGATGATCTCTGAATGAATCAAAGATGTTGATATCGAGAAAGGCATGCTTATATAAGAATTTGAGTGTATTACAAAAACCAACAAAAAAATCCCCACCCAATTTTATTTTTCAACACCACTTAAGTTTTGGATTGCCTAAAAAAAAAAATTTTCATGGTTTAGGCGTGTAAAATACGCAATTTTGTTCGTGGGAAAACAAAATATATACGCTACGTAGATGATTCTAGATATTTACCATGTGTGATTCAATGTTTCCTCCGTGCATTTTTTGTTTTTTTTAGGGGATAGAATCGGAGAACTGTTGGGGTTTTTTTTTTTTATTTTTTTTTTTCTTGGTATCTCCATTACAACTCTTCATGCTAATAGGAATGAAGATGGTTTCTGTATCTTAAGACTTTGTCAACTTCTGGAAGGTTTACTGCTTAATCAGTAGTTCTTATTTTTTTTGTTCCAATGTGTTGTTTTAAGGTTAATTAAGAACAGATAAATGTGTATAAATACGATATTTATACTTTGTTACGTGTCGGACAACAATTTTCCGACAATTCTCGGATTTGTTTTTTATATATTTTTCAATACCACAGTTTATTAAGTTTACATTTTAAAAAACATGTTTTTAGTAAAAGATACAATTTGAAAGACAACTTACACACAATATAAAATGTAAAAAGTATATGTTAAAATGTTATATTACCATGTGTGTATCAAAAACAAGCAGGTCAAGATGCTAGCTACCCACAGCTAACTCAGATACAACTAGAAACAAGGAATAATAATAAAAAAATGGCAATATCTTCTTTATCTTACTTGGTGTAAACAAAAGCGCACTCTCCATAAACAAAGTGCGCCTATATTTGAAGCAAAAAAAAAAAAAAAAAAAATAAAGCGCAAACTCCTCATAGGGGGCTCGAACCCCTGACATTTCGATTCCTTTTGAACTTTTACAGCCAAATGGCTGCTGGATAAAAGTCGAACGCTCTACCGACTGAGCTAACAAGGATGAGTTTACAAAGCAATATTATTTTTGCATCGCTTAAAAATCTCTAAAAAATTGTTGGGCTTTAATCAATACAGGATATTTGTTGAAAAGATCTTACACGGGAAATAAACCGTCTACATTATAATAAAGTCTTGAAAACATATGATCCAGACTGCTCACTTTGATTGCCTTAAAAATAAAAGCTTTTCTCAAACAAAAAGTAATTCTAAGTGGTTGTAATTAAAAAAATAACAAAAAAAGCACAGTAATAATCATAAATAATATTGAAAAATTACCTATATAGCATTAGTCATCTCTCAAATACACCTTTTTGGACAAACAATCAAATCTCCTGGCTTGAAATTGTATAATTTCATCAGCTGTTGACAACGGATTGTTTCCTAAGTTCTCTTCATTTTCATACCCCATAAAGTAATCATTGATCTCATCTTCTTCCCAGTTTATAGAGTTGTCTGGTGTATAAGTGTCATCTTCAAAGTTCTTGTCAGTAACCAAAAAAATTGGTACACTGTCAAGCCAGTTGGTGACTTTCTCATTGAAGGGCATGTTGCTAGTTTGTCTTGGGTTGAATTCAGGTGGAAGCTGATATTGATAATTACCAAATAAACTTGGCTCTATTGATTGGTGGCTCAGCAAACCATTTTCTAAGGCGTGCTTTTCGTATTGCTCTTTATACTGCTTGAAGTAAAAATTGCTGTTTGGGTAGATCGTCTTTTTGTTTTTTAGTCCTCCAGTTTTGTGGATGTTGTTATTTACAAAGTTTTCAAACATTGGATTGTTATGAGTGCCTTCACTTTCAAGCTCCTTGTTGAACTTTGTAGCCTTTAAAGAACTAGCATTGAAGTTGAACTCTCCCTTGGAGCTTTGGTTAAGTATGTTATCGTTATTTGATAACACGTTCAAGTGTTTTGAAATAATTTTATTCTTTTTAAAGTCAGAGTTCATTTTTAGTTGAAGGTGTGTAAGGTTACTTTTTTATTTTTTTTATAAAGAGATAGTCTTTAGGTCTGATTTCTCTGTATTTTAATAGTAATACTCTTGTTAATGTTTCTTACATTTATGCTTATACAATGACAGCTTGCTAAGATTTTTCAAATTTGTGAATATTTATAAATATTTATAGCTAATAATGGACCTTTTGATTATACAAAGAAAAGCCATCATACAATTAACTCTCCCAAAGAAAAAAAATGTTGACTTTTTTTTTTTTTGTGCACCAAAAGATGACCAAATATACATGGATTTAAACACATAAAAATACTCAAGCTTTTTGGTTCTTCAACTTATCTATGGCCTTTTTCAGCCTCGATGACAGGTTTTCATAGTTATGTGTTGAGTAATCAGCAGGGAAAAAGTCCGTGACCTTTCTTTGTTTAGATTGTTTGGACTTATGATTCATCTCTCTAATCAGCGGGATCAAAACTTCATCTGTTTTGTCATCGCTCCAACTCACATAGTTTCTCATCAAAGCTCTTAATTTGTCTAAATCAGGCTTTCCCCATTTGAATGGCGTTTCATCTTTATCAACAGTTGGTGAGTTGTATTCCTTGGTAACATCTGCATACGGCCATGTCTCTGACAAAATAATATTGTTAGAAATCAGTTTCTTTCTTAACGACTTCTCAAAGCCTTTTTCTTTGGCAATTTTCTCTGAATCGAGCATTCCTTCGTTAAACCAATCTTTAAATTTGGTAAGAGATCCAAAATTTGCTAGTATTTCAACAGCTGCAACTGGACCAATTCCCTTTATACCCAAGGTATAATCACTTCCAAGCAAAAAGGCTAACTCAATCAACCCATCTCTGCCCAAGCCCAAAACACCTGAAATGGCCTTCAAGTCGTAAAATTCAACAAATTGCTTCTCTTGGAACATTTTTCTGTAGATCTTGCTTCCACCAAATAAAAAAACATCACTATCATCAGTTATAATACCATCTACAAGTTTCAGTCTCATCAGTTCTGCACACTGGGCTTCCGCTTCCATAGGGGCTGTTAAGTATGGAATACCAAAATGTTGTAACAGTTCTTGCACCTCTTCAACCATCTGTGGAGTCACCTCTTCCGCATCTCTTTGCAACTTTTTGTATCTGGAGACTAGCTGTGAGTATCCCAAGATATCGTTGTGTGGTGTGCTTTCTGTGACTGCTGTATTTCCATCATCCACAAATATCTTATTGAGTCTTGATTCATCTTTTGAGTTGACAAGCTCTTTGTAATCCCTTTCTTCCATATCCATTTGCTGAACAAGTTCCTCCTCGTCGTCTTCAAAAAACTCGTATTGATTGAACCTCGGTTCTTCAGGCGCGTGATTGTCGGGTTCAGCTACGTCCAAGAAATCGTCATCACTGTTATTCACCACTTCAGATTTAAAAGCTTCATCAGCGGGTTTGAAAGCTACAGCTGAAATTTCATCGTCATCGTCTTCTTCCCCCATATCAAATAATCCAACGACATTGTTTGGTTTGGGTGCAACTTCTAGAGCAGCATCACCTTCATGAGATTGTCTATCATGGTCTTCGTTACTAGCTGTAGTGCTATGAAGAATAGGAGTATTTTTTTCAACAATAGAAAGCTCATCATTTATGGCAACGTTATTATCTTTTTCAATATAGTTACTTTTTTTTGGTGTAGTGTAGGTATTTTCAGGTAGAGATTCAATTCCAATAGCATTTTCGTCGACGTCAACAAATAAGTCAGAAGAGTCAGAAACATTGAAATCATTTTCGACAGTCTCCACTGGAGGATTAAACTCCACGTTAGAAGCAGTATCACGGGTGAGTATATTAGGAGATGGAGCATCAGGTTTTTGCGATGTGTCAATAAGTTGCTCGGAATGACTCTCATTTATGCAGATAGGCTCTTCTTCTTGGTGCCCTTCTGGAGTTTCTGCGGAGTTGCTGTCATGATCATCAATAATTATTTCTTCAGTTACAAGGGGTGATTTTCTTGGAGTATCCCAAATACTTTTTTCAGGTATATCACCAGTTAGATCAACTGCTAGTGGTTCCTGTATATCTACAGGCTCATCCGCTAAATTGATAAAACTTTTTTGTTCTTCATTATTTCCTTCACCAAATAAAGAAAATGTCATCATTTTTTGTCTTTTCTTTTGAGGTTTGGGCAGTTCATCGTCAGACTCTTCTTCTTCAGATCCATGCTGATCTTCAATATCAATCAAAACATTCTTCTTGGTGTCTTTTTCAGGAACAAAATCTTCCTTAAATTCACCAATATCTTTATAATCCGCTAATTTGGCTGTATTGAAGTAAGGAACTTCAAAAACTGGTTCATCCGTGTCATCAACCTTTTTGTTAGGTGTTTTATCCCTTAGCCTATTTTTTGTAGCATCAACTAACGCTTTGATTGAGTAATCTTCAACATATTCTTCCTTTTCCTCTTCAGCATTCAAATCTACATCCTCCCAGTCATCAGAATCAGAATCGTTCTTAACAACACTAGGGTTTTCAAATTTCAGTTTTTCAACTTCATCATTGGTGATATCAATCGCTGCTTCTTTGGACGAGCCGTCATTGTTATCCAGCGACATTGCCCAACCATTGTTAGTTTTTATTAACATATACATCTTCTTTGTACCAGCCACTTTTCCTGTTGTTAAAGTTGAGTTCCCGTGCTTCCCTGTGGAATCAAGAAGCTTCTGGGAAAAGAAGTTTCTTCGCTTGACCATTTCTATTTGAAACTTTGAAAACTCAACAGGATCAGGAAACATGGCCTTCAATTGTTCTGTTGAGTATCCCATTCTCAATCTTGATTTGGATCTTAAAGCATACAGGATCATATACTGTGTCGATTTAGGTAGGTTGTTGAATTCTTGTGAGGCTGGGTTTATGCTCTCTAAATCAATTCCTTGTAACTCATCTTCCATCTGGTTGACGGTATTTTCGTAGTCTTCAACAGTCGCAAGTCTTCCATCGTCGTATTGAGTTGGCATTTTGTCTTGCTCAGGCAAATCCCAATCGCTGTTCTTCTGAGTCAAATACTTTTTTGTGGTATCTGCCTCTGTCTCTTCTGTTTCTGCAGTGGGTTGATTTTTCTTTTTAAGGGTTTTATTAAGAAGCTGTATAGCAAGAATTCTTCTTGCAACATCTTTGGATGATTCACGGTTTCCTTCCTTCTTTTTCTTTCTCTCCATAATCGTGTTCTTTTTTAATTCGCAAACCTCACCATCAAATATGAATATTGGTTTTATCCCATAATGAAGTAATTTACAAATTCTTCTGAAGAATCCCATGAGATGTGCATTAATAAACACATTGTTTTCCTCAAGACTAAATTCTCCACTGCTATTACTGGATTTTTGATGTTTAAGAGCAGTTATAAATTGATATAGCCAAATGCTTGCATCAACAGCTAGTACTTGGTCATTTAACGAGTCTAACTTGACTGGTTTGGAAGAGGGTTCAAGGAGCGTCCAAAGTTTATGTACACCCATCTACGCCAAACAGCTTTGAAGTTATTTTTTTTTTGGTTTGTTTGAGCTTATTAATCTGTCAAATCTTTAATAGTTAGAAGAAATAATGTTAAAACTGAAAAAAGAAGGGAGAGTTCACAATCCACGTCAAAAAAAAAAGAAAAAAGAAAAAACGCGATATGTCAATGTCATCACACATGAAAACCTGTATCTGCTTTTGAAAAGTATTCGAAATATCAAATCAGATAACTTGGAATCAATTTTAGTTTCTCTTAGTTAATTTTTTTTTTGAAAACAGTGCAGGTTAAACGAAGATAAAACTTGTTTTCTTATTTGAGAACAGCGTATCTATAAGGAAATAACAACATTTAAAACATATAAAAAATAGCAGCTCTGCTGGCGTAATGGCAACGCGTTTGACTTCTAATCAAGAGATTCTGGGTTCGACCCCCAGGTGGAGTGTTTATTTTTTTGCATTTTCTTTTTTGGCTACTTGACAAAATAACAGTATCTGTTTAATCAATAACTTAAATGTATTAACATAGCTAGCAGCATAAATCTATTCTGCTATCTATTTTTTTTTTACAATTAAATGTAATAAATGAAGGGTTTCTGTTATAGTTAAGTTTCCAAAACTATTTTTGATTGGAAAAAAGCATATATTAAAATGATAGTGTGAGTATTCAAGGGGTTTTCTCTACAATTTTAATAAAATTTAGACAAATCCAACACTTCCAAAGTAACCAAATTAAATATCATTGATAGTCAAAGGCAAAAATTTTAATTGTAAAAGTTACCATGTAGATAAAATTTTATTTTTAGAAATAACTACATCTCAAAAAATTTAACTAATTTTGACATTGTAACAGCACACATTTCATATATCTTTCTGAAAATTAATTTCTTTTTTATAGGTGATAGATAAGAGTTTGATGAAATTTTAATGCATACCCATTTCCTCAATTTGGTCTTTTTATTACATGCGAATTCAAACAACTCCAATCTCGAATTCATAATTTAACTTAAAAATCAGATCTTATTTAATCTGGGACTTCCATTACATGCCATGCTTAGTTTAATACATCACTCAATCATCGTGGTTTTAAGGCAAAAAATAAAAGCTCAAAGAACGAGCTTATAGGTTTGTTTAAATTGCGATATCCATCATTCACAATTGTTTACACACTGAAATAAATAAACATCTACAAATACTAAGTATATAATAAGCAATATTTTTTGGAAATTAAAAAAGTAATTCAAATTTGATTGTCAGGTCATATTCAAAAATGTAGTAAGAGGTTTATTAACCGCTTGGGTTGGCGTATAATGACATGACACAGCAAAAAAAGCAGATCACGTGCACACAACAAGCGAATTTAGCTTTTAATGTATGAAAGTCATCCGTAAAATATTAAGTAGCTCTGCTGGCGTAATGGCAACGCGTTTGACTTCTAATCAAGAGATTCTGGGTTCGACCCCCAGGTGGAGTGCTTTAATATAACTTTACATTCAAAATAAGCTCTGCTGGCGTAATGGCAACGCGTTTGACTTCTAATCAAGAGATTCTGGGTTCGACCCCCAGGTGGAGTGCTTTATTTTTTTTTGATTTTGCTACATAGCAAACCAACCTTTGTCAATGGAGTAACTGTTTCTGCAGACTTCTACTTCGGGGTTTTAAACACCTGGAAACAGGACTTTTCAACGTTTTAAAAGGAGAATTTTTTTTTTTTTAAATTGTTATTTATTTTTTTCTTAAAAATTATTACATAACCAATAGCGCATTTAACTTCTTTCTAAACTTTTATTTGTAAATTGTAGTTGATATTCTACCTTCAAAGCAATTTAAAAACAAACACATACTTTCACGTATAACTACATCTTTATATTGAGCGTAAAACTTTCCGAATATTTAGACATCGCTAATTATTTTATTTAAGTTTTGTCCAATCCCGTTTAATTTTTCTCCCCTCCCCCTATTTGACCTTGGCCCACGAAATTTGGCTCATTTTTTAATGGTCATCTAAAATTTTAATTCTATTTGCCAAAAAAACTTGTAAAGTGCATTCTGAAGGACCATTGAAAGTTATATCTATCATAAACAGTAGCAATCAACGAAAAACTCTGCTATTTTCATATACCATCTTTGTTGTGTGTTAATATAAGTTGCGAATATAGATGCCTAACACAAATGTCATGAATGACGCCAATCTGTCTTCATCTCCTACTAACAAACCAAGTTTTTTGAGAAAATCTGGATCAGGGCTGGTAAACAGCAGAGCTTCCTCATCAGCCAATCAAAAAGAAAGAACCATTAGTGTCTTTGAACATAATCTTACTTACCATGTCAGACAGACTTTACATAGACTAGGCTCAACAAGTACAACCCAGCAAAGCATAAACTCCACAATGGAGGAGTTAAGAAAACAGAAAAAGGAGCACTTGGATAAGTTGACTCTTTTTGGATACATTCTATCCCTGTTTTGTTGTATTTCTGCTGGATCTGTTATGATTATATCCTTATACTCATCAACCTGGTTAACTTTACTAAACTACAATTCATTACAGATAAACCTAATATCCAGTTGCATCAACATGGGTGCTTATATGATTCCTCCATTTTTGGGTGTTATTTGTGACTCCCATGGACCGGTCACTCTATCTTTGGTCTCATTCTTTGCCTTTGTTCCTCACTACCTATACCTGAGCAAAACCGCTAGTCTTCCTGCTGATGAAGTAAAACATTTTGGATTAATATTGTATTCATGCTTTATGATTGGGTGTGGTACATCATCTTTATACTTCTCCTCATTGATATCCTGCTCCAAGTTTTTTACTGATAGTAAGATTTTGTCTATTTCAATGCCAACAACATTGTATGGATCCAGCTCAGTATTATTTGCCTATGTTTTGACACATTGGAAAAAATTAAAGTTGCCTAATGTCAATAGCGCAGCTTCTCAAGAAGAGTTTTTTGATTTGAAGATTGTTTTCAGATACATGGGTATTTTCTATTTTATTGTCATTATGCTAAACTATTTAGCATCCACTATAGTAACCCATCTAAAGCTAGAATATGAACTGCTTGATCAAAAAAAAAGCGAGGAAATCGAAAGCCAACAACCTCTGCTTTACTCATCCAACAACAACTACTCTGCTATAACAGATGAAGAAGAGGAAGAAGCATTGTCAACAGACACAGAGGACACCGTCTTTGGATTGACAACAAGCAATGTCTCTGACAAGGAACTTCATGATTCAAGCTCAAATTCATCAGCAAAAGACAAACTTGTTCTGTTCTTGAGCAATGAGAAGACCATTCTGATGTTTTTAATTGTCTTCCTGTCTATAGGACCATTAGAAACTTATGTTTCTAATATGGCATCCATCTCCCAATTGTACTCTTCTGAAGAAGTTACCTATTCTCCACAAACTGTTTTATCAAACTTTTCTATCTGCTCCACGGTAATCAGATTCTTTGTAGGAATAATCATAGATCTGCTAGCTAAGGCCTTTGGAAAGCAATACAAGAATATTGACTTGTATCTGATGATGTTTTTCCTAACTTTGGGACTAGGCACACAGCTAGCATTGTACATGAGTGATGCTCGCTTGACACTAGTGTCTGGTTTGATGGGGCTAAGTTATGGTGGGCTATTTACTACATTCCCTATAATAGCTTTGAACCACTACGACAAGAACATTTTTGCTATAGCTTATGGATGCTTTTTACTAGCTCCTGCTGCAGGAACCCCATGCTTCTCATTGGTATTCGCCAAAATCTTCGATTCAAACCGTTGTTTGGCTTCATGGTTTTCTTATGACTGTATTAATAGCATCTTTTTGGTGACAAGTATTTCCTTTGGTGTCTGCTTGGTGCTGAGTGCTATGATACGAGTCCTTAGCTATAGAAGAGAAAAAGGTGCTTTGATTGTATAGAATTTTATATATTTGCTTACGTATTTTATTATTATAAGTTGTAACTATATTGGTCAACTTGACCCGAATCACAAGCGAACCGAGCGTATCCTAAATAGGAAATCCCAGGGTTCATATAATACTCTAAAAATTTTTTATACACCTGTAATTTATGTTTGTAGTTTTTTTTGTTTTTGTTTTTTTTTGGTGATCATGCGACTGTGTGAACAAATCAGACACGTAGCAAGTTGTAATTTGTTTGTGAAACGGGCTTTGAAAACTTGTAGAAATTCAACAAAACTGATAAAACACCAGAAAGAATCTATTAGGTTATAATACATATTATATATTCTTGAACACACACACTTATTTTTTTAATTCGAAGTAATAAAAGATACCAAAAGAAAAGAAGCAGATAATACTCTAAGAATAAACAAACATACACTTTTACATTACATTCTTATAACAAACAATCTCTCTTTTATTTCAAATTTAATCTAGCATCTTCTGAATAAATAAAAACAGCCGTTCTTTAATATTTTCTCTTTTTCTCATAAATTCAATAAATAACAATAATACAATGAGCAGCAATCCTATATTACAAGCCTTCCAGCCATTCCAACAATACCTGCCTGAGGTTATTCAGCCAACAAGACCAGTTCCATTCAAGCAAAAAGTTATCTGGACTGTTTTGTCTTTGATGATTTTCTTGATCATGAGTGAAATTCCTTTATACGGTATCATGTCCAACGAGCAAGCTGATCCTCTATACTGGTTGAGAGCCATGACTGCTTCCAACAGAGGTACTTTAATGGAATTAGGTATTTCCCCTATCGTCACATCATCTATGATCTTTCAATTTTTGACTGGTGCTCAAATTCTAACCATTGATAGAGAAAACAAAAAGGACATTGAATTGTTCGAAGTTGCCTCCAAGGTTGTTTCCATTGTTTTAACTATTGGTCAAGCTTTGGTTGTTGTAATCTCTGGATCTTATGGTAGACCATCCGATTTAGGTATTGCCATCTGTCTATTACAAGTCCTTCAATTAGTATTTGCTACTTTAACTGTCTTCCTATTGGATGAATTGATGAACAAAGGTTACGGTTTAGGTTCTGGTATTTCCTTATTCACCACCACCAACATCATTGAACAAATCTTCTGGAAAGCTTTTGCCCCAACCACCGTTAACTCAGGTAGAGGTGTTGAATTCGAAGGTGCTATCATTGCCTTCTTCCACTTGATGATTGTTAAGAAAGACAAAAAGAGAGCTTTAATTGAAGCCTTCTACAGAGAAAACTTACCTAACTTGTTCCAAGTTATTGCCACTATTTTGGTATTCATTGCTGTTCTATACTTACAAGGTTTCAGATACGAAATTCCAGTCAAGTCCAACAGACAAAGAGGTTTCATGGGTGCCTATCCAATCAAGTTGTTCTATTCTTCTTCTACACCATTAATGTTACAAAGTGCCTTAGTCTCCAATGTATTTTTGGTTTCTCAATTATTGTACTCTAAATTCCCATCCAACTTCATCATCAGATTGTTGGGTATTTGGGGTGTTCCAACTGTTAATGGTAAGTTACTACAAAACAACCAAAAAGTTGCCATTGGTGGTTTATCTTACTACTTGCAACCACCTTTGAACTCCACTGATGCCTTAACTAACCCAATCAAGACCTTTATCTACATTGCCTTTGTTCTAGGTATCTGTGCTGTCTTCTCTGTCACTTGGACTGAGATTTCCGGTACTTCCGCCAAAGACATCACCAAGCAATTCAAGCAACAAGGAATGGTCATCACTGGTCAAAGAGAAACTTCTGTTGGCAAGACCTTGAAGAAGATCATCCCAACTGCTGCCATTTTAGGTGGTATTTCCATCGGTGCTTTATCCGTCGGTAGTGACTTGCTAGGAACATTGGGTTCTGGTTCCAACATTTTGATGGCTTCCACAACTGTTTACGGCTTCTACGAAAAAGCTGTCAAAGAAGGTGGTTTATCCAAGAATAAGATTGTCAACGGATTTTCTGACTTAATGTAAATCACTCACATCTTTCGTGTTTTTATATTTTTATGAATACACCTAATTGTTATATATACAAGTTTTA
The DNA here is from genome assembly GCA_030567235.1 of Hanseniaspora clermontiae. Lineage (NCBI taxonomy): Eukaryota > Fungi > Ascomycota > Saccharomycetes > Saccharomycodales > Saccharomycodaceae > Hanseniaspora > Hanseniaspora clermontiae. The sequence goes on along the minus strand of JAJLRV010000133.1, from coordinate 71,525 downwards.
CACTAGACCTTTTGATTTTTAATTAAATTTTGAATACTTTAACCGTAGATGATGTTTGTCAATTACATGCAAACGTTAATGACAAGCTGCCATAGAAGCTTTTGATAGTGGAAAGTCAAAATGCCTTAATTTGCTACCGGCGCCAATTGATTTTTTTTTTTTTTTTTTTTAAATGTTCACTTCCAAGGCATATCCGTTTTCAAATTGAAATATTTTTATTATTGAAAAAATCCCTATATAAATTGTAGAGATTGTATTTTACAAAAAACCTTGAAAAACAGGGAAGATCCTACAACTAGTCTCGATGGTTAAACCAAGTGCTGTTAACTTACAGGCTCTTGTAACACAAGACACCCTTTTGACACTATCCTCCAAATGGAGAACAAAAACTGTCGTTGACAACATCAACGTCAAGATCATTGGTCCAGATAAATCTGCATACAACCAAACCAAATACATACTATCACAGTTTCCATATCCATCAGGGAACCTGCACATCGGTCATCTAAGAGTATACACCGTATCTGATGTGATATCCAGGTACTACAGACTGAAAGGGAACCAGGTTGTCCATCCAATCGGATGGGATTCGTTTGGGTTACCTGCTGAAAATGCCGCTTTGGAGAGAAACATAACTCCCGAAGTGTGGACAGAAAGCAACATTAAGAACATGACTTTGCAAATGAAGGCATTTGATTCCAAGTTAGACTGGGACCGTGAACTACAAACCAGCAGCCCAGAATACTACAGATGGACCCAATGGTTGTTCTTGCAACTATACGAGAAAAAGCTAGCCTACAGAAAATTCAGCGAGATCAACTGGGATCCTGTTGACAAGACTGTTTTAGCCAACGAGCAAGTCGATGCAAATGGGAAGTCCTGGAGATCGGGGGCTGTTGTTGAAAAAAGAAAGCTGAACCAATGGTTTTTTAAGATCACTGAGTATGCAGATGAGCTTTTGAATGACCTTTCAACCCTTGACAACTGGCCAAAGCGTGTGAAAGAAATGCAAAAAAACTGGATAGGTGGATCAACTGGAACACTAGTCAAGTTTCCTTTAGTCAAGTCTGTGGATAAACTAAAAAATCTGGATGTATTCACCACAAAAATTGAGGCCTTGGGCTCCGTTGAGTACGTTGCTCTTGGACTGAAACATCAACTATTAGACAAAGATGTCTTGTCAGACGAGTACTTGCACCAATTGACTGATGACGTTGAAGGCTTGAAAGACTTTTTGAAAACAGAAAACCACATGGCACAAACAAATGACAAATACAAAAGCGCTCTATCGAAGAACGGGTTTTTGTTGGAGAAGATCAAAGTCTCCCATCCTGTCGTTTGTGGAAACAAGCCTCTTGAACTTCCTGTGTTTGCTGCTCCTTATGTATTATCCAACTACGGTCCGGGAGCTGTAATGGGATGTCCTGCTCATAACCCAAAGGACTTCGAGTTCTGGACTGAGAACCAATCCAAATTGAACACCAGCAGTAGAACACCACTGGTATCATTCAAGGAAGCTGAAAATGCAGAAGCATCCACTTTACCGTTTGAACCAAGCAAGACTGCTGTCATGAGCGATGAAAATATCATTGAAGCTGTGAGAGGAGAAACCATTGCCAATGCCAGAGACATTTTGATGAATCTCCTAACAGAAAAAGATTTGGGCAAAGACACGAAAATATTCAAGTTGCAGGATTGGCTGATTTCCAGACAAAGAAGATGGGGGACACCAATACCGATTGTTCATTGTGAAAGCTGTGGAACTGTTCCTGTTCCTGAAGACCAACTTCCAGTGACCATTGAAAAACAGCATGAAGATGGCGGCAAGTGTGAATGTCCTAAGTGTGGGAACACAAATGCAAAGAGAGAATTGGATACCATGGACACATTCATTGATTCATCATGGTACTACTTCAGATTTTTGGATCCGCACAACACCAAGGCTATTTTTGATGCTGAGAAAGCTAAAAGAGTTGACGTTTATGTTGGTGGTATTGAACATGCTATTCTGCATTTGTTGTACTCCAGATTCATTGCCAAGTTCTTCAGCAAGATAGGTTTGTACAACGGCGAGATCAACGGTGAGCCTTTTGATAAGCTTTTAACCCAAGGTATGGTCAAAGGGAAAACATACACGTGTCCGGACACTGGCCGTTATTTGAAGCCTGAGGACCTTGATATTGCCGGCTCCAAGGTGACCATCAAGACCACCGGTAAGATCCCAGACACATCTTACTCGAAGATGAGCAAGAGTAAGTTCAACGGTGTTGATCCTCTGGAGTGTATCAAAAGACACGGTCCGGATGCTGTCAAGGCGCACATAATCTTTCAAGCCCCAGTGACTGATGACTTGGTTTGGGATGAGAGTAAGATAGTCGGAATCAAAAGATGGTTGGTGAAGTTGATGCAATTATGCCAAGCCCACGAGCCAGCAAACAAAAAGCCATATGAGGAATACGTCAATTACTCCACAACCGCCGCTGGAAACAGTGTTGATGGTAAAGTATGGAACCAAGCAAACAGAATAGTTTTCTCCACTGAGAACCACTTTGAAAAAGGCTCATCCCTGAACAATGTCGTTTCTAACTACATGAAGATGACAGCTTTGGTGAAGACGCCTGGATTGAGCGAAGACCTGAAATGCCATGTTCTGTTGGATCTGCTGAACATCATGCACCCGATCACACCAAATGTGACTGAAGAGTGTTTGAGCATGCTGCAAAAGAAGTATGGATGGTCTGAGGATGAGATGTTCAAGTACTGGCCTGAGTCCAAGAAATGAAATTCAAGGAAGGTTGACTTTTAAAAGGAGCATTAATTTTGAATGCATAAGGCTGGATGTTTATATAATGAACCAGTGATATGATGACCACTACTTGATCTTGTATATAGAACACACAATTTTCTTAGAAAAAATAAAAAGAAAACTATCCGTTGTGAATGTCTTACACAAGATATTGAATTAATCCATCTTTTATTCTACTCTTTAAAAAAACAGTCTAGATTTGATTGCAAATTATATACGTATTCAAAAGATAACATCCATTACTCTATCTTCAAGTCCCCTAGAACGTCGTACATACCCTTGTTTCTGACGTATGGGTCCATTTTCTTGAAGTTGTCTGCTAGTTTTATGGACAGACCAAGTCTCTCGTCAATCAGAGCCTGTCTCTGGGAATCCTCTGTATTTTCAATCCACTTACGAGTTTGTTGTATAAAGTCTTTGATCAATGCAGAACGCTCTTGCTTCAATGCGTCTAGTGTGCCGTTGTCGGAAAGAAGCGCAGTTTCCAAGACCTGTTTCTCAGGGTATGTGTCAAGGTCGAACTTTGATTGGCCTCCCAGGTATGTAGGGATCTGGTCCTTGCCGATGTACTTTTCTAGGTCCTTCAAGCTCTTTGTGAAGGAAATCTTGTCGGCAACGACAGGGTCCAACCAGTTCTTGATGATGTTCCAGATAGGAGTGAAGATCCAAGGAGCCTTATGGACCAACAGCTTACCCAAACATTCTGGGTAGTGGGCTTCGAAACATTTGATCAAGAACTTGACAGGGGCGTAGTCCATGTTGCTAGATTTGAAGTCACCCAAGTCAAAGATAATCAGGGCTTGGTCGACGGAGTTCTTTTCTCTCAAGAACAGTCTAGTGGTTTCAATGACCAAAACAGCATACTTTTCCATAGCTATTTCGGTTTGGTCCTTAGGGTGGTGCAGCTTGACTCTGACAAGAACGATTGGTCTGCCAGTAAGGTCTCTACCACAGATTGCAGTCTTCATAAGCTTCATATTGTGTTCAACCAAACCGGAGCTCAAGTCATCAGGGTTGGTGAGCATGAACTTTTCACCTTGGTTTATCAAGTTGTCTGGCTCAGTTGGGTGCTCGCTTCTCCACTTGATGGTTTCCAAGATCATGGTGATCGAGTTGCTTAGGTTCCATTTTCTGGCTCTGACGAATCTCAGAAGCAGGTTGTCTGGGTAGTCAGCTCTCAAGAACGACCAGAAGACGTTTTGCAGGACTTCCTGTGGCAATGGCTTTAGTGAGTCGTGCAGTTTGAATTCAGTGACTTTGTTTTCGCTGGAGGCCTTCTTCTTACCGATACCAGCCCACTTACCAATGCCAGAGGATGAGCTTTCCTTGTTGTCGGCAGAAGCGTTGTTTGAGTCGACCTTCAAGTTGTCTGGAAGATTCAAGTCAGTGTGTCCCAGCTTGTACAGGAAGTTGACCCATACTTGCTTCAGGACAATTTCCTGTTGGTCAGAAAGGTTACCCTGTCTGCCAGTTCTTATATCGCCGAGGAATTGAGATAAATCAGACATTTTCTTGGTACTTTGTTTTGTTCTTTGGTTGTATGTTTTATGGAAGTTTTTTTTTAAAAGGAAGTTAGATTATAAAAAACCAAAAACAACACAAAAAAGTAGGGAAAGCTCATTAGATAATATTCAAAACCCATAAACTAATGAAAAAAAATATATATATAAAAAATAATAAAAATTGTTGATGATGGAAATGGCGTTTTTTAAAAACTAAGATATTTTAAAAAAAATATGTCCTAGTTGTCAGTGTGGGCGTGTTCCTCATGCGGTTGTATTTTGTTTTTTCTAATGGAATATCAAAAAAAAAAATTTGCTCATTTTTTTGGTCGTTCTCGTGCTGCAGAAAAAGTTCTCCCAGCAAAAAAAAAAAACAATTAGCCAAGGAGCTATTATTATACGACACTGTGTCAACTCTGCTGGCACTGACACATGCATTCCGTGTATGAACCATCAACAAAGCGTCTTTGCCTCCTTTTAATAATGAATAATGAATAATAAAAAACATATTGTATATACAAGTGGGGGGAGCTAATGCATATCAACAAAAATGATCAATAGGTGCTCCTCACAGCATGTTCCTACCCATGCCACTGGCTGGTGGGAACTACTTAGGAGCTGTTGCTGTACCCCTGATCTTTCTCTTGTTGTCCTCTATGAACAGACAGTGTCTGTCTGCGATTGGGTCGTACTTGACCAGATGCACTCTTGGTGCTGTTTTCTTGACATACATGGTCTTGGTGGCACCTGTTAGTGCTTGGGATATAAGTTTGATTGTGGTGTAGTTGTTTCCTGATTTGGCAGCCATCTGTGTGTGTTAAAGTCGTTTCTGTTTCGGTTTATTTGTTTTTTTATTTCTTTCCAATTTAACAATTTGTAGAGAATTCTTCTTTGGATATGGAGAAATTGCTGCTGGTAAGAAAAAAAAAAAAAATTAGAAAAAAAAAAAAGAAAAAATTATCATTAAAAAAATAACACGTATCACGTGCTCAGATGTCAAGAGCCCTTAAAACCGTCCACGTGTCAACTGGCCCTTCGCACCTCACAAGATAAAACCTGCCGATTTTCTTATCTGTGTACAAAGACCCCATCCCAACTCCCCAGTCAAGCACACCATCGCGCCCAAGGTACATCATCACTCTCTTCTTGATACTATCTTGGAATGCTCTATTCTCAGTGATTTTGCTGGTTGCGTAGCAAAGCGACAGATGGGGCTGGAGCGCGTCAATGTCAACAGTAGGTATCTCCGGAATGTTCTCATTGATGATTTGGATCATCGACAGCAGCACCAAAATGGATTTTTTTTCAATCTCCAAAACACAGTTCTTGAAGAATACATTGGAATTGAAGCTCACCATGTTTTCAAGGTCCAGTCGTATTCCAGTGTACCGATTGTTCTCAAGCATGTCTGTGTGCAGGATATCCAGAATGAGTCTCATCAACCGATCAAAGAGTGCTTCGTCGTCAGGGATGTTTTTGATCAAGGTCATGTGGCAAGGAAGAATGCTGAACCCACACTCATTGAAGCTGTTTTCCTTGCTCTGTGGCCCAGAGTCTTTGAACTCATTGTGCAAGATGTTCATTCCGTTGCTGGGAACTAGGGTGTTGATTGCAGACACCAGGTGGTTGAATTGTGTGCTGAAGTTGCTGTCAGGAAGGGGTGAGTACCAAAGTGTAATCCCCATAAGTGTGTTGTGGTGAAGCTATCGTTACCAGAAAGTAAGGAGCAGAAAAAAAAACAAACAATCAAAGCAAAACCATAGATAACAGAAGTGGGCAAGGGCTTTTTTTTTTTTTTTTCGCCCATCGAATACCAAAAATAACAAAAAAAAAAATTAATCTTAAACAGTGATATACATAAAAAAAAACAAGCCCTAGTAATCATCCTTGATCTTTTGCTTCTTGTTCTTCAAACCATGCAGGAAACCCTCCTTGTCCTCAAGGTCCCTTTTCATGGTCTCGTACCTAGCATTGGTTTTCACTCCGTCAATGACCCTGAAGTAGGGCTGGCATCTATAAAACGGCACATTGAAGTACTTGACCTCATCGTTGCTGTCCTCCTCGTTAAATGTTATGGTGTCTTTGTATTCCTCCTCTCTTTCCTCGATTCTCTTTGTAACCTTCTTGATGAAGCCGTTGAAATCGTACTTGTCTTCTTCAAAGATCTTGTTCAGTGGTCCAAACTCGTTTCTCAGGTCAATCTCCTTCTCAAAAAATGCTCTAAGCAGCTTGAAAATATGCGACTTGAAGGACTTAAGAGATGCAGGGGATTCCTTTCTAACAGACAAAACAATGTCAAAGTACTCCTTCATGATCCTGTCAACTCTTGGGAAGACCTTGTCCTTGATCTTATCCAACCCTTCAGCACTATTCACATCGTCTTTTTCGCTGTCGAAGTTGTAAAGACCCGGGTTGTACAAACAACCCTCTCCAGACATCACCGCATCACACTTGGTGAACTCCAGTATTCTCTTTATGTCGCCAGGATACAGCAGGTTTCCATTTGATATGACCACCTGCTCATCTGTGCCGTTTTTCGCCTTGATGTTTTCTTTGATGTACTTCACATAGTCCAGATCAGCAAGTCCTGTGATCTGTCCTCTTTGCTCCCTCAATCTCCCGTGGACACCCAGCCACTCAGCACCCGCATCAACACACATTTGCGCATACTCCAGGGACTTGTCCATTTCCGGGAAAATCCGGATTTTGCAAGTATTCTCCAGCCCGTGCTCGTGCATCTTGGCGATCAATTCGGAGATCAGACTCCAGTTCTCCATCAGGAAAGACCCGTAATTACCGTTCCTGGCGATGTTCTGCGGACAACCCAGGTTCAGGTCAATCATATCACATTGATCCTTGACATAGTCACATGACGCCAAAAGCTCATCAACATCATTGCTGCAGAACTGCACAATCAACGGTCTGTCCATCTCATGGACACCATCCAGAGGCCCAAAGTGACGGGCTCTGTACTTGGCGTCCTTGCTGAAAAGCTTTGCATTCAACATTGGTGAGTAGCTAAGCTCACACCCGTACTTCTTCATAAGAATACGGAAAGCAAGCTCAGAATGGTCCACGAGCGGACAAAGCATCTTCTGCGGACACCCCAGCTCGTTGAACACCTCTCTTCCTGTTTTCTTCCCCTCAGGGGTCGTGCCTACATGCAGTTTATTCTCCTCTACCATGGTCTATTTGATGTATGTTTTTTTGTTTGGGGTTTTGTTTGCAAAAACTTGATGTTTAGACAAAGTTTATACATGTACATTATTCTTTTCAAAAAAAAAAAAAAAAAATCAGAAAGAAAAAAAAAAAAGAAATGAGCAATAGGAAAAAAAAAATAAACACACGCGTGTGCTTATCCCCTATCCTCCCATTATCAAAATATCACAAGGAATAGCCATAAACAGGCTTTTTTTTAAATAATTTCGTTCTATATATCACTGCTCAGAAAGCTTGGCATGCAGGTAGTGACCTCTTTCGTTAAGAACCTCACCAAACGACAGACAAACAGGCCAGATCGGAGCGTCCAGCAGAATCCGCAGACCTAAGTACAAGCACTTCAGAGACAACTGGTCCTCAGTGACCTTCTTCTTGAACTTCTCCGCGTTCTCGGGCTGCTTCAGACCCTGCAGGTCCTGGATGGACATCTGCTCCAAGTTCAAAACAATCCCCTCCGGAACCTTCAACTTCTGCAGATCAACCTTCATGGTCTTCAAAAGACGGTTTTCTAAAGTCTGCAGAATTCTCCGCGATTGGATCCATACATTCTCCTCAAAATCAGAAAGCTTCCCTTTGTGCTTGATGGTGAGCTCCAGAACCTGCAGGAACACAGACAGGATAATGATCGAGCTGGAAATGCACGTGATGAAGAAAATCGGCGTGGTGATGGTATGCGACTTGTTTTTCTTGCTGTCGATTTTGTAGTTCGCAGTCTCCGTCCACAAATGGATGGTATCCAAACAATGAAGTGTTGCTTCAGTAAGCAGGTTTCTGTTGTAGTCCTCACCCTCAAAGAAAGTCTTGTTTGCAGACAAACAAGAGTCAACAAGATCATCAAGCAATTTGTTCAAACCTGGAATGTTCTTGTTCCAGATATTCTTCAGAATCGGGGAGATGTTGATACTTTTTCTGATTCTTGCAAAGTAATACAAAGGTAAGATCAACCTCAACTTTGGTGTCTTGTTGATTTCAGAAATAGTTCCTATGTCATAAAACACACCATCGTTCTTCAAAAACAAACTCTTCCAAGTATCAAGCAAGTTCAGTACTATAGGCTTCGACTTCAACTCCCACTGATACGTGGAGTAGTTCTTGGACCTCTCAATGAAGATCTTCTCGTGGATGGACAGCAGCATCGACATCAAAGTAAACATCGACAGGTTGCTGCTGTGAAGATCCTCTACTTCGAACAGAGAGTCCGGGTTGTTCTTCATGAGTACACCTCCTTGCCCTCCAAACAGACTGCTGGTATCCTTGGCATTGCACAGGTATCTCAAACAATGTGCATATGAGTCTCCACCATTGCTCAGCTCGACCAGCGAAAACTTGGAGTCAATTTTAATCTTGTACTTGTTCTTAAGCAAATCACTCCACTCGTTGTGGTCGTTACAATGGAAAAGCTCCACCTGGGAACATGGCACACCCCCCTCCTTCAAGTCAACGGAGTGCAATCTACAATCCATACCAATCAGCGCAGAAAATAGATTGGATACCAAAAGAACAATGTGACAAGTTCTGATTCTTGATTGGGCAAAGATGAAGTAATCAAACATCCTCTTCTTCTCAGCATCGCTGTTTTGGATGTTTCTCCCATCAATAGGCGGGTTCATCAACTTTTCCAAAGGCTTTGTAAGCTCAGTCAGCTGGATGATTCTGATCAAGGTGTGGAAGTGTATGTCCACCTTGGAGTTGATTTCCTTGTTATTGTGGAACATTTCCACAAAGGAGATGTTTACCATGGCCTGTATAGTCCACAATGGAATATCATGCAGTTTGTTTTCGGTGTAATCCTCAAGAATCTTTCTTATGGAGTGTCTTGTAATCACAAACAGCTGGGTGGCATGATACAAGTGAAAAGAATACAGAGTACCAATTGCCGCTATCGAGCACAGCAAAGCATGATTCTCCAAGGTCGGTTGAATGCTAGGCAGGTGAATGAAGTCGAAGTAAGGATGGAATTCGTCCTTGTACAGGTTGATGTACTGGTTCAATTCTTTGCACGTTGGAAACTGCGTCAACTGATGGTGATCCATAATGGATTGTCTCAACTTCTTTGTAAACCAAACAGATTTTTTATTTTTTATTGAAGATTGGTTAGCAGTCAAGATATCCTGTTTTGTTGGTATCTTCTCCTCCAGGTTTTCAACGCTTGGTGAGCTTCTGTAGGGACTATCGATATCACTGGAAGCTATGGTTTTTGAGTGCTTGCTGTTCAGCTTATTCAGAATACTGGACATCTCAGGTGTTGAGGGTGTTGGTGTGTTCTTGATTTTGGCTTTGACGAAGTTGCCTGCCAATTCAGACATAGTACTGGCTGCACTTGTAATGCCACTTCCATCAATTGGGGTTTGTTTGGCTGACAATGGCGACTCACTGTTTTTTATATCACTCAGCATTTCCTTCCACAAATCCATTTGTCTTACTTTATACAGAGTTGCTATCGAGTCCTCGTCCAGATCAGCAATTTTCAAGTCTCCGGACTTTATGTTGCTTAGCAATTGCATAGGACTCATGGTCTTTACATGTGTAGACTCAATCGAGTCAGACTTTTTCAAGTCAGCAGGTAAGGAGTCTTTGGTAACAATACGAGGAAGAATTGGGGTGCTGCTGTGTTCAGTCTTGACAGACTTTGTCGGGTGGATAAGTGCTGGTTCATTGGCTTTATTATCACTGAAGGTCTTGCCAAACCCAATGTCATTGAAATGCAAGTTGAATTCATTGGCATTCAAAGAGTTGATGATTTTGTCTTCGAAATTGGACTCAATGAATCTGTCTAGCCATGGATCATGGTGGGTTTCTTGAATGCTAGCTTTCTCTTCATCCGGCGACACCTTTGTGGTTTCTGAGGAAACCTTATTCGTTTCAGAAACAGCAGGTTGATGGTTCATTATGGTGTGGTTGATATCAAGCTTCACATCTTTATGGTCTCCGTGCAACTTACATGATTTCACACAAGGGTAATAACCCTCAGGATAGAAATCGTCTTTGACATTGAAATAATCGGTGTTTTTGACTATATTTGGACTGAAGTGGCTGCTGCTAGGACCCAGAAAAAATGGTGAATTCTTGACAGCCTGATCACCTAAAAACTTTTGGAAATCAGATACTGACTTCAAATCTTTGTTTTGCTGCAAAAGGTCGGTTGAAGTGGTTGCTGATTCGCCTTCTTGTGGAGCTAAAGAATTCAAATTCAAGTTAAGATTCATGAAGTTTAGACGATTCTTGGTTCTTTTGCTTTCAGCAGTGCCGTTTGTAGCAGAATGGCCTTTTTCAGAAGACATATGGTCGTGTTTTTCGTTGTTGTTATGAAGTGAAATTTTTTTCTTAGGAAAAATGCTTTCCAAATTGGTACTTATCAAGTCGTAATCCAGCTGGTTATTCATTGGTTGTGTGTTATTGTTTTCCAATGATTTCTGTGATTTATTTTGGATGATCTCTTCAGCCTCAGTTATGTTCTTGTTGAAATCAAAGTTGTTGAACTCAATGTTCATTAACCCATGTTTTTCAGGATGCGCCAAAATGTCATAGATAGGTGGTGGAGTAGAAAATCTGACTTCCGAGACTCCTTTATCCTGCTGTGCAAAGCTGCCATTTTCGTTATTTACCTGTTCAAAAAACCCGCCATTGCCCACATACGAGTTTGGGTACTTGATTGTTGGCAAGTAATCAAATGAATTGAAGTCGTTTTTTTGAGATGGATTATTGGCATTTGTGGATATGTTGTAAGTGGAGGAGTCTGTGGCTGAAAAAGAAGCATGTCTGACTCTTTTTCTAGAAACCTTTTCAGTGTCCATACTATCGACTTTGGTGCTGTCCGCTTTGGTTATGGGAAGGGTTATTTTTGAATGATTATGGAGATTATATTTCTCATGAAAAACGTTGTTATTATCATTTACAGAATTTTGATTCACGTCCGATGGTGATTTCTTGGTTTGTGTGAGGTCTTCGTTGCTAGATTTTGGTATTATGTTTTCTATGGTTTGGGTTCCTGGATGAAGGTTTCTTATGTGTCTGACCATCAAATCTCTTCTGCCAAATTTTTTTTCGCAATGCTCGCAGACAAAAGGTCTTTCTTGCGTGTGGACCAGAGCATGTCTTCTCAAATGCTCAACTCTGACAAATCCTCTCAGACATATGTTACACTGGTGAGGTCTGGGTTTGTCAGTTCTTACTTTTTGAGATTGTTTAGGAACCAAATCCATGTCTTCTTTTTCAAGTTTTGGTTCTTATTAAGGATAAATCAAATACAACAGAGATTAGGCTAGTATTTGGAAAAAAAAAAAACAGAACCGTGTATTTCTAATGAATCTCCGTTAATATTACTAGCAGGACTGTAGTTTTGTTCCAATCTAAGGTTACAGGTGTGAATGAGCTGTGTGGTTTGCTAGCTTTTTTTTGTTTGTGTGGGATGATTTGAAATGGCTGTTGTGTCAATGATATATAATTACGTTTGTTGAGGTAACCGTTCAAAAAAAAAAAAAAACATAACATTTAAGTTGCAAACCACTTACGCTGTAAAAAAATAAAAAAAAAAAATAAAGCAGTACGCCCGAAGAAAGCCGATTTTTGTTGTTTCTCCCAAAGAGAAAATTAAAAAAACACACACTCAGAGATCAGGTGGGATTTACACAAATTCCAAAATCGAAAAAAAGCAAAAAAAAGAGACACTGGGTATATATTTCCTTTTATGGAGAAATGATCACAATAGGAATCGCGGCTGTTTATGATCTTTAAATCAGTTCCTAACACTGACAAAGATGTGCAATACCATATTATCTAAAAGAATAATCTTAGGACATAAACACACTCAAAAGGAAAACCCTTTTTTTTATTATTATTATTTATTAAAAAGTTGTTGACACAGATGTTACAAAATGGAAACAAGACAGAAGATACATTTCTTGTAAGAAGAAAAAAAAATGTGTGGACTATTTGACACTCGATTAGCTACTGATGAAAGCTAATTAAGCTCTAATAAATCCAAAGGCATAGATCTGTCCAAATGGGAATCACAAAGTACATGTAGTATATCTATGCCTCCGCAAAGAGAACATAGAAGCTTGGGTCGTGAGGTGTTCCACTATACATCCATTTTGCGATTCAAAACGAAAAGCAAAACAGAAAATGAAACATCACTTAATGTATTTTGCACTAATTAATAAGATGGACTTGGTTTTATAATAATATTTTCTCTTATAATTATACATTTATAAAACGATGTAGGAGAAATATAAAAAAAAAAATAGTAAAGATGTGTTAGCAGCGCATCTGTTTATATAGTAATCCAAAAACGACAAGAAAATTTTTCCTTTTTTTATGTTTTTTTTTTTTGGACGAGAGAAAAAAACAAAAATACAGCTGGTGGGAAGTTCACATGATGGTTTCCTAAAAGGGTAATTACCAACACCAAGGAACACATTATTTCAAGGCGACTGGTATAAATGTCGATGTCCCATTCCAAAGGCTAGAGTATTCTAATACAAAAGAAAAAGCATACAGTCTAGTATCAACAAACAATACTGTGGGTTGAATATCTGACCTTAAGTCCACTTAACAAGTACACAGTTATTCTTGCTATTTCTAACTTGGGCTTTATTCAGATTTTCAATAGGCGTTTATATCCTGAAAAGAAAAAAAAAAAAATAATAATAATTAGTTCATAGAAAAATTCAAGCACCTTTTTTTTTTATATATATTTTTTTTGTTTTCTTGTTCCAGAACCTGTTCTCAAGTAATTAATCATCGAGAGACCAAACATAAAACAAACATCTTACTCAATCACAGTTTTTTTCCATCCAAACAAGTTTCTACATTTTTGATTTTTGTTTGTCTTTAATTCGCAACTGAATATCAAAAAATTATTATAATAGCAGAAGCATGGAAGTACAAAAAGTGCTAGGTCAGCCTGTGCCTCCTAATTCAGAATACTCATACAGTGCGTGTTTGCCTACTTGGGAAGATGTTGTTGGGTACAAGAACCAAGACCCTTCTGTTATGCAGAAGCTTGCAACTGGACATCCAAGATACGTTGTCCACAAGTCCATCCAGCAACTCTGCAATCTGGTTCTGTACAAGTACAGCAAAGTCAGCACTTCCTCAAACGACATATCTGAAAACTGCCTGCCATTCAGCAGCTATAACGTTGCCAAGAGATGCAGAGAGTACATCAAGGTAAGAAAACACGTCGAGAACTCAGCAGTCAATCAAGACTACCCCATAAGAATACTGCAGCTGAAAACAGGAAAGCCACTCACACCAGAAGAGACCAAGTACAAACAGCAATGCACAATTGCATGTGTTTTTGTTCACGTTGATGACTACGTATACCTGAGGGAGTACTGGCAGCTTACTGGCGAGGGGATCTCGACCAGATGTGCCGAGTACATGCTCAAGAACATAGAACAGCTTTTGGGGACCAGTCTGAGCGAGTTCAATATGAACCAGAACTTACTGGCCAGCGGCAGAATCGATGTTGACTACATCACAAACTTCAAGAAGTCCTCTGTAGACCTGTCCAAACAAGAACAGGCGAAGTACTATGTCAAGCTTGCATTGGCCAAAAAGAACAATGGAATCCCAACCAACAATCAATTGAATGTTGCCAACACAGTGAGATCGCCTACGCCTGAGCCAGTCTCTGCGCAGAACTTAAGAGCAATGAACAGCAACACCTCGCACGAAGCCATTGATTTTGTTCAACACTTTGTTGAGGAAAACGGGTCTGTCTCAGCAACAACAGACATGGTCCAGGAAGACTTTGCAAGCCAATCAATCACATCCGCATCAAACTCCAACATGAGATCCGAACCAGTGTCTTCTCCTCTTTCAAGCTTGTCATTGCAGTGCACCCAGCAGGTTTTTATAGATCCAAACGACGATGTCTACCTGTTCCCAACAGGCATTTCCGCTGTCTTCACAGCACACAGACTGCTGCTTGAGCTGGACTCCATCCGTGTGCGGAGAACAATCAGCAACAGCAACAGTTCCAAGAACATCAACAAAATGCCCATTGGGTACGGGTGCCCATACATGAAAACAGTGATGTTTGGCACCCCATGCAGCGAAACACTGTCCATTCTGCAGAAGTTCAACCATTGCCATTACATTCCATCAATGGATCTTCGGGAGTTGCTGAAGATTTTACAATCCGGGGAACAGATCCTGGCTGTGTTTTTGGAGGCGCCTACAAATGCCACTCTGGAAATGCCAGATCTTGTCGAGCTCCATAAGCTTTCAAAGCTCTTTGGGTTCTACATAGTGGTTGATGATTCTGGGTTCACTGTGAACAGCTCCAACATCCTTCCGCATTGCGATATTTTGATAAGTTCGCTGACGAAGGTTTTCAGGGATAATAACAATGTTTTGGCAGGCTCTTTAATATTGAATAGACAGTCCAAGCTGTATGGGTTTGGGCTGAAGTTTTTTGAGAGGTCATACGAGTATCTTTTGTGGTGCGAGGATTGTATTTTGTTGAGCCAGAACAGCACAGGCTTTGAAAGAACAATCAAAAATACTAATGAAAATACTGAATGGCTCGTGGACAATGTATTCAAAAAGTACTTGGAACAAGGGATGATTTCGAACATTTTCTACCCAAAGATGATGAATAAGTTCAACTACGACATCTTGACCACACCCAGTACCACCGGATATGGTGACGGGTTCAATGTGGTGTTTGTGAGTGAGGACATGGCCAAGCGTTTCTACAATGCATTGGACCTCAACAAAACCCCTAGCATGGGCACAATCTGTACAGTTGTTTTCCCGTACCTGATGCTATCCGAGAATCCTGCTGTTTACAACGATGCCAGAGTCAAGCCGTGGTTGCTGAGAATAAGCATTGGCCAGGAAGACAAGATGCTGTTGAAGAGCAAGTTTGAGTCAGCTTTCAGCAGTTTGTAGGGTTTTTTTTGCATTTAAAAAAAAAAAACCAACCACAAGGAAATTGAGTTGGATATTTCATAAGTTGATTACTTTTTCTTATTTTTTTTATTTTATTTTGCTTTTTTTTTCTTTTACAAAGTGTGAAGAATATATATAGTTCTTTTTCTTATTATTTTTTTTTCTTATATAGATTGATGTTTTCATTCATTTGAACCAAAGTATACCTATGTGGGTGAGTTTCTGTGTATTTAAAAGAAACATGGCCACCAAACAAAAGTGTTTTTAGGGAAAAAGAAAATCAGAAGACAGATGTGATGGTAACCTATAGAATCATGTCATTATTGCTTATTTCGGTGTAAACTATTTCATGGGTCAGCTTAATGGCCACCACCGAAGAACTTGGATTGTACAACCTTGCTGTTTCTTTCGTCATCAGCGTACTCACCGGTATGTTGCATCAAGTCACCGACCTTGGAGAACAAGGCAGCGGAGATGATGAAACCGGCGAATAATGGCCAGGTGTTACCATAGACCTTCTTTGGGAATGGGAACTTGTATAATGGGGCACCGCCGAATGGGTTCTTGAAGGTTTTGACGTTTTGGTTCTTGAAGCCGTAGGTTTTAGCAAAGTCAGACATTGTGGGTGATATTAATAAACAAAATTTAATACTAGGGTTTGAATACTCTCTTTTTTTATATATATATATATCAAAAAAAAAGGGGATTAGAATATGATTAATATTGGACTTATTTATTGGTTTGTGTATGTTGATTTCCACAATTCCATAGAGTGTAAAACTTTTTATTTTTTTTCTCTTGCTGTTTAACCCAACCATAAGAAAAAAAAAAAAGAAAAAGAAAGTGCACTGTATGTCTTTTTGCTGTATGAAAATTTTTCTCTCTTCTTTGGAGGGATGAAAAAAAATAAATAAACACACTGTGAAAAAAGGAAACACGCGGGAAGGCTTTCCATGTTTTGATTGGGGAAGTGTATGGCGCTACCACGTCTGTTGTGCTTAGTTAAAAAGCCATAACAAACACATACAGGTTAATGCAAAAAAGAAGAAAGAAAAGAAAGAAAAGTCAAATGATATTTCCACCCAATTTAAATATTTGTAGAAAATTGGGGGGTTTAGTTGGTGGGTGCAACAATAAACATTAGAGATATGTAGTTCTTTACAAACTACTCTTCGTATATGAGGTTTACTTAAAGGGAACACTGTTTTTTCTCTTGGGGTTATCTCCGACAACATTAATCGGAGTTACCCGTATCTGTTATCGTTGTTTTCTTTTATTCTGTGGGCACTCCCCTCAACAGTCGTAAACAAAAAAAAAGAAAAAACATAAGCACAGATGAGCATCCCAAAGAACACTTTACAGAAAACCAACATCCCTCTACTCATGACTGAAGACGAAAACAACAACAAGAATATATCCCCACGCAAGCTTAGGCCAAAACAAAGATATCAAAATTGAAAATGTGTCTTTATACGGATCACTGCCCGCAGGTGACGGGCATGCAGAAAGCAACCTTAATTTCAAGTTGACTGCAAAGGAGATTACTCTAAGCAACACAATACAGAACAGACTCAATAATCAGGTTTTTAACCAGAACATTTTTAACAGTGAAAACATAACACAAGAAGATCTAACCGAAATACCAGACAACGAAAGCGTCGAATGGCCTTATGAAGCTCAAGAGCAATATGCAGAACTTAGTGGCAACAGAAAGAATTCAATAATCAGCAATTTATTCTCACAGAGACACAGAACCGACTCTGTGATTTCTTTTTTCAGAAAAAATAGATCCAACACTATTACATCAATAAAGAACAACTACTACAAGGTAATCCGATACAAGCACTTCAAAAAATTCATTTCAATCATATCAGTATGCTTTTTTATATGGTTGTTCTTCACACTGGCATTTTTACCTAGAACTTCACTAGCCAGGGACTTTAGAAGACTCCATCATTCAACTGCATACACAAAACAGGAGATTTACAGAGCATTTTTGGCTTCTTTTGAAAGCAACGAGCAGGACTTCAGCAAATTGAACCAAAAATTCTCACAATCCAACAACCTGATTGGAGATAAGACTCTCACGCAGCTCACATATGACTTTTTGAAACAAGACCTAGGATACCCAGTGACTGTTGACTCTTATGAACTGAATAACATCGTGTACAACTTTGACATCTCATTGGACTTGATAGACACAAACAACAACAGAGAAGAGGTCAGTCTCTATGAGCCCACTGACAACAAAAAGATGAATCAGCTGAGCAGCTACATCCTTGGCGATACTCTACAGAATAACCAGATAGCGTATGATATCCAAGGACAGTACATTGATGTTGACATTGCCACAAGAACAGAGTTTGAAAAACTGAGAGGTTCCCAAGAGAATAAGATTCATTTGATTAAAAGAAACGGAAATATGAGCATTGATTCACAAATTCTGAACAGCATGTCTTATGGCGGCATAGGATGCTTGATATACAACCAGCCTGGAGCTTCTAGTGATTTCGATCATGTGAATGAAACCATCACCAGAGACTACTTGCTTCATGACAACATCATAAACATACCTGTAATTCCTATAAGTTATACATCAGCCCAAAAGCTTTTGTTTAATGCGACTGGAAAGACCTTGCATATGAAAAGAGCTACAAAACAGGAAACATCACAATCCAAAAAAAACAAGCTGTTTTTTACAAATATGCAGTTCACCATACCTGGGATCTGGACAGACCATGAAATTATCATAGGATGCCAGAGAGATACGTTTACCTACAATGGCTACAACTCTGGGAATATGATATTTTTGCAACTAGCAAAGACCTTTGCTGACTTGTTGAAAAAAGGATGGCGGCCTATAAGAACTATACGTTTTGTGAGCTTTGATGGGAACACCTTGAATAACATGGCCGTTAAGCAGCATTTTATCAAGAATAATAAAATCTATCGAAACTCACTGGTTTTTATAGATATCAACAAAGATAGCATACAAGGATCAAACAACTTTACGTGCAGAACAACTGATATGTTCAAACAAACGATTTTGGACTCTATTGAGCACATAAAAGCGTCTGATGGCGATGGCGAAGAAATTGTACTCAAAGATGACAAAAAATACTTGGATACCACCTTCAAAATCCAAAACATGAAAACCAAGTCATCATTGGCACATTTGCTGTTCTACGAAAACAATATCCCAACCATAAGCTGCAATTTCGAAGATGAAAAATCCTATTACCCATTGAACTCAAACTATATGAACAAAAAGTTTATGGACAAGTACATTGATCCAAGCGACTACCAGCTCCACAAACTCTTGGCGAAGTTTTATGGGCTTTTGGCCTTAAACATCGACGAAAATGAAATTGTGCAATACAAGATGGGCGACTACCTAAAGGATGTTTATGAAAAGTTCCTTGAACTCAACAACAATGGCGAATACACAGACATTAAGAACTGGAAACAGACAGAAGCACTGATGAAAGATCTCATTGTTATATTTGAGAGCTTTGAGCTGTACAACCAAAGACTTTCAAGGCTGGCATACACGGACTATCCTTGGTACAAAGGGTTGAGGAAAATCAGGCTCTTACTCAAAATTAGAGCAAGCAACACAAGAATGATCAAAATCAAGAATCTATTTGTCACGAAGATCAGAAAGATGTTTGAGGAAGACGCGCGTTATTTGAAGTTCAACAAGGTCAATGATGACAACATGAACCTGTTCTATCAGGTGAACAATCTGGAGGGCGGTGAGATAGAGTTTCTGGGGAGATTCAAGGAATATGTGCAGATAAACGACAGACAGGGACTGGTCAAGTACCTGCGTGACTTGTGCAAAGACTTGCAATCGATTAAACAGTATGTGCTTGATGAGTATCCAGTTTGAAATGGTTGAAATTCTTGGTGACTACGCTACACAATTGTCTTGAAACATGTCGGCACTTTTCTGTTTTTTTTTTTTTTTTTCAATTTTTTCTTTTGTGGGGATTCCAAGATACCATGGTGGAAAATTAGAGCAAAAAAAAAAAAAAAAAACAAGGGTGATCTGAGGTTTAGGCACTTATCAATTACGGTAATCACATGAAGACAACAAAAACCATACAAAACAAAACAAACATTAACTATATATAGAAATAAACATGTCTTTAGAAGATACACTGGGCAATTTGTCGTTATACGATGCTAAGAAATACTTCAGAAAAGCACAGAACTTAGTCTACAACTATACTGATATGGAGTCTAAGGTTAGAGAAGCCACCAACAACGAGCCTTGGGGAACACCATCTTCTTTGATGGAGCAAATATCACAAGGGTCTTTCAACTACAAAGAAAGAACTGAGATCATAGGTATGCTATTCAAAAGATTCACTGAGAAAACCAGCATGGAGTGGAGACAGATATACAAAGCTTTGCAACTGCTTGAATACATAATCAAACATGGATCAGAAAGATTTGTTGATGACTGCAGATCCAACTTGAGCATCGTTGCTATGCTGAAAGACTTCCACTATATTGACTCGCAAGGAACCGACCAAGGGTTGAATGTAAGAACCAGAGCAACTGCTATTGTCGATCTTTTGAAAGACAACGACAAGATCAGAACCGAAAGAAAGATGGCCAAGGATCTACAAAGCAAAGTTGCTGGGTCTGGTGGAAACTACAACTCTTCAGGATTATCCGGCAGAACCGGTGGTTTCACAAAGAGCAACAGGAAAGGTATTTCTATTTCTGCTGACTTTGACGATGACAACGAGGTAAGAAATTACCATTCATACGACGACAAAAGCTACGGCGAGTACAAGGAGGAATACATAGTTGAAAATAGACAAGCCCATAAACAGGAAGCCGAAGAAACAACCACAAAAAACGACGTGCCGGACTTACTGGACAATCTAGATTTTGGCTCAAGCAACACAAAGCCTGTTGAGGATGACGACGATGAGTTCGGAGACTTCCAATCAGCACCTAAGTCCACTACAAATAACACATTTGCAAAGACAAACGCCACATATAGCCCTGCCCCTGTCAAAAATGAAGACCCATTTGCCTCTTTGTTCTCGGATGCCAAAACCGCCAAGCCTGCAGCTCCTAAACAAAACAAAATGCCTGCAGACGATGAATTTGGCGACTTCTTGTCATCAAATAGCAAGAAACAAACTCCAAAACCAAGTGGTGAAATTGATTTACTAAGCTTTTGAAAGATGTGTTTGTGTGTTCTTAAAAATATATATTTCCAACTGAATATGACCAATGATCTATATCCGATAAGGTATCTTTTAATACGCGGCTTTTTGTTTTTGTTTGCTGAGCCAAAGTGTATTTTTTCTTAGCTTTTTTTTTTTGTTAAGAACATAACCTTGATCAAAGGAAAAGTATAACAACATCACCGATAATTAGCTTTGAAGATGGTGAAGATATACTCGTTTTGGATTTTTGACAAGCATTGCAATTGCATCTACGCTGTGGAGTTTGACACAGACAAGAAGGAAATACAAAGATTAACCACAAACAAAAGCCACATGCACGAGAAAGCCAAGTTGATGTATGGACTGATATTCTCAATGTCTAGACTGACGACCACATTTTATCATAAAAGCATAGACCACAATCAAAACAATGAGTTGTTTCCACTTGAATCGGATTTCAAGAAAATCTCAACCGGGTCATACTCAATACATACCATGAAAACAAACACAGGATTGATGTTTTCATTGGTCACGGACATAAACGACCAGGATAGAATGGAAATCGAACTGCAGTACATATACAGAGAAATTTACTTGAAGAACATAACCCTGAACGCATTTGAATACAACGACTATGCGTTGGATGAAAGCGAAAAGAGAGGGGAAGGGTTTAGGCATATAGAAAATGCAAATTTTGATAAGGACATCTATGCATTCATTGAGCCTTTGCTGTGATTACTTAAAGACAAAAGAAAATTTTTTATATATTAGCTTAATGTTTTGAAAAAGAAGTCTGCATGCTCAGATAATTTGTTTTTGATGTGACAGTTGTTTTGGAAACAAGCATTGAATTGTTTCATTAACTTGGCAAGCTTGGCATCTTCTTTATCGATGAAGAACTTATCATTTTGGATACCTTCGTTCACATACTCAATCAAAACCATGTATGCGTGTGTGTACAGGTGTTGCAATCTCATTATCAAAAAGTTTGAGGGGTATACCTTCAAGATGTCAGAGCATCTGTATGTCATAGTGACATTGTTCAGGGAAAACTCAAATACTTTGACGATCACGTCCTCAAATCTTTTAGTGTTGGTTAATCCGAATTTAACCAGTTTTAAGATCATTTCGAAGCAGACAGACAATCTGGCCAGGTAGCAGTTTGGCATGATCTTCAAAACATCATCTGTCATTTCATCCAGCTCAACAATGCAATCTTTACAGTACTTGATGATTTCGTAAATTTTGTTCATGATTTCTTCATCTATGGAGCTGAAGAACTCTTCCGTTTTCTTGAAGTCGTGCTTGACTTCAGCATAACTTAGAAGAAGCGATTCCGTGACACATTCCAAAATCTGGGCCTTCATAGAGTGCAAGCACAATCTTAATCTCTTGTTGTCAGTTGGGATTAGGTAAACGTAGGCATTGATTGAGCTGACTTGTGAGTCAATGGTGCCAAAGTAGTTCATATTCTTTAGCTCCTCAAAGTTTTTGCCTTTGAATTTTTTATTGGAGTCCATTATGTCCATGAACAAATGCGTCATTGTTGCCATGATGTGCAAGTTTTGGTGATAAATCGAAGTGGAGTTTCTCAATGCTTCTGAGTAACTATGAAGGGTGCTGTCTCTGACAGGTATTTTGGAAATCTGAGCTATCAATTGGTTTGCTGAAGATCCATTCATTATGTCGTCAAGATGGAAGGCAGATATTTCTAGAATAATGGACATGCATGGAACATCTAGGAACTTACTTTCAGTCAATAACACACTGCTCAATGGATCTCTTCTTTTTTCAATACCATCCTTAGAGCCTTTGGCATTTGCTTGGTTATAGTTAATCAAACTCATATCAGAATCCAAGGTCAAGTCAATGTTGCCTTCAACAAAGTCTTGAATAGGGACCTTGGAATCAATGATAAAGTACAAGTAGTTTTTGAAAAGATCCATCAAGTCAGAGTACTGGTCCCATTTGACAAGGTGGCCCATGGTGTCCCAAACAATCATTATGTTGATACACATGAACATTTCACTGGTTCTTAGTTTCTTCTTTTCTGCATAGTAAAATAGCATTTGTAAAACAGCATTGGCGACCTGGAAACTTTTGACATTGATTTGCTTATCTTCATCTAGGGGAGATTTATTGACTAATAAACTTGCAGAAATAATGGTATAGAACAATTTGGGGTGCTTTTCCTTGAAAACCCTCCAATCCATTTGACACAAAATATCAAACAATGATCTCATTTGCGGCAAGATCATAAGTTCTGTTTTGAAAAGCTGGAAGTAGTCTGAACAGTCCTGTTCAGTCAAAAGCCCCCTTTTTACCAAGTCGAAGTTCTTCATGTCCATATCTTCATCAGTTAAAGTCTCGTTTACATCCTTAAATCTCTTGACCAACGGAACATTCAGACATCTATTGAGCTGAATCTTCAAGTTTTCAGTCACTGTTTTTGAGATTGTCATAAACTCTTTCAAGTGGTATTCCTTCAAGTCTGTTTTGGTTTCGTGCTCATACTCAAACAGCTTGTTTTGTTGTTTCTTCATTTCAGCAACGTACTTCAATGTATTTGTTTCCAATGGTGTGCTGCCTTCGCTTCTGTCCTGAATAGCGAGACTGCTCTGTGGTTTTGGGTTTAAGGAAGAGTCTGTAAGCTCAACATTGACTTGAATTGAAGAAGGCGGCTTGGCTAGCTTTTTTGGCTTACGTCCTCTACCGATTCTGCTGTGGTCATAAACACAGATTTTGTCGGACTTGTAGCATCTCTTGCATGGGTAATTGATGCCCTTTTTGATGCTGGTTTTATTGATGCTTTTGTTGAAAGGGTCCGAAATGTTATTTGGAATACCCATGATCTGGACCATGTGCTTGATGTGCTCCTCAGGCAGCATGGCAATTTCCTCATCGCTTAGCTGCAGACACCTGACCTTTGATTTGTGGCATCTTGTGCACGCAATAAAAATTCTATTTGGTTTTTTGTATTTAACCGCTGCGGCCTTTTCACCCGCATACTCCTCCTCATCGAATGTTTTTTTCTTTACGGCATTTATGTTTGGAATCAAAAGCGTAGGCTTAGCAGATTCGGTTTTCATGTTCTGAAGAGCTGGCGGAACCAAAGACCCTGTTTGCTGTTCAAAGCCGTGTCTTTGGAAGTTGTTGGCATTGAATTGGTGTTGCAGAAACATATTATTATTTCCATATGATGGTTGTTGGTACATTTGTTGGATTTGATTATTCATTATGTGCTGATATTGGCCCATTTGGTGGCTATTGTTAAATGATCCGTTGTTGTTATTCATAGAATTCATATGCAGCATGGGGTTCATGTTCATGTCTTTGTTGAAGTTCATGTTTGGCATCTTGGAGTTCATCAAAGGCTCGTAGTTATTGTAGTTGCTCACATTATTCTGATGGCTGTAGTTCATATTCTTTATGTTCGAGGAATAGTTTTGCAAATAAGGCTGGTTTACTCTTGAGTTGTAAGACATCGGAAATGCATCGAATGGTCGTATAGGCTCATTGTTAGGATATTGTTGCTTGTCATGATTTGAGTTGTAGTCCATTGGCGATGTCTTGTCAAATAAAAATGGATAGGGGGAAGAAAAAAAAAAAAAGGCAAAAGAAAAAAGGAATTCTCTTTGCTATTAGTTGGTTACTTAAAGTTTGTGCTTTGTTTTTGAAAAAAGGCGATGTGGATGTTGTTGACTTTAGATTCTGGAAATGAGAGGATATACTATATATAAAAAAAAAAATCATAACAAAAAAAAAAAAGTGCACCTTCATTATAAATCAGCATTCATGAAGCCATTCCAACAGACATTAAAAGAGGGGTTGTTTTTTTTTTTCAGATCTTCAGAAGACCTAAACGTAACTTGCCCAAAAAAAAAAAAAACCACAGAAAAAAAAAAAAGAGTAAATGCTATAGAAACATAGCCAGACCTATGTTTAAATAAATGGAAAAGAAGCAGAATGTCCAATGCTCACAGCGCTGTTTTCCCAATTAGGAGATTTTTTGGTGGTGCTTTTGTGTTTTTCTTGGAGAAGCTCGGAACAAAAACAGGAGCGATGCAGTAAGGGGGGGAGATTCCGATTGATTGAGGGTGTGCGTTTTTTTTATTATTATTTTCTGCTTACCGCTTTTTTTTTTTTTGGTGGGCGAGTCCGATTTTAATTCCAAAAAAGTCGGCAAATTAACCACCATGGCTGTTATTGCCTAATTCATTAATGGACCATTCATAAATGATGATCTAATAAAGCTGTCTTTAAAAGAGTATGGACATAATTTGAGAAAAAAAAAACACAACAACAACACTTCGAATAATTATTTCTATTTTTAAAAGCAAAAACTTCTTGATTATTACTATTCTAAGTCTCCTGTGTAGCTTACTATGGTAACAACCACAAAGAGGGTTACCTAAAAAAGCAGAATGAACCTACTTCTAAACCGACATTTTGGCATGCTGTAACGAAAAAAAAAAAAACAAAAAAAACAATTACGGATTTTACCATATTTTGCTACTCACTCCCGCCGCTTACCCTGGCAAACTCGCTTTTCTCTTATTTGTTTTTTTTTTTCTTTGCCCAGCAGTTTGTTCCCCCCAAGAGTTGCTCTTAAACCTTATCTTCAACCAAAAAAAAAAAAAAAGAAACGCATACACAGCATGGCGTTGTTGGAAACAAGGATCCCCCCTCTTTTACCTCCGTATCAACTTTTAATTGTTTACATCTAATATATAAGTTATTGTTACGTAATATCAGCTATGACTTGATGCATGTTACAGCACCCTCTTTCAATGTCTTCAGTTGCTCAGCGGAAACAGCATTGGCTGGAGCTGCTGGCTTAGCTCTGTTATGTACCATATGACTTTGAACCAAATGCCCAGCAGCTAGAGCAGAACATAGCGACAGTTCACCTGCTAAAACAGCAGATGCCACAATCTTGGCCAATTGTCTACTGTTGGTACCTGGCTCAGTTGGGTGAGGTCCTCTAACACCTAGCAAGTCCAACATAGATCCTTGTGGTCCTAAAATAGTACCTCCTCCAATTGTACCTACCTCTATACTTGGCATCGAAACAGATATTCTCAAGTCCCCTTCAGGAGTTTCCTTCATCAAGGTTATACAGTTACTACTTTCAACGTTTTGTGCTGGATCTTGACCCAAAGCCAAAAATACGGCAGTAACCAGGTTGGAAGCATGGGCATTGAAACCACCGACAGAACCAGCCATTGCTGATCCAATAAGGTTCTTACTTATGTTCAACTCAACCAAAGCCTTAACCTCACTCTTCAATACCTTGGCAACAACATCCTTAGGAATGGTGGCCTCAGCAACAACAGACTTACCTCTACCTTCAATCCAATTGATGGCACCTGGCTTCTTGTCCATACAGTAGTTACCGGAAACAGAAACAACTTCCATATCATCCCAGCCAAATTCTTCAACCATTTGCTTCAAAGCATATTCAACACCCTTGGAAATCATATTCATACCCATAGCATCACCAGTAGTGGTTCTGAATCTTAAGAACAACAAATCACCAGCTAAAGCTGTTTGAACATTTTGTAATCTGGCAAATCTCGAAGTGGAGTTGAAAGCCTTTTTAATTTTAATTTGACCTTCATCAGAATCAATCCATATCTTGCACATACCGGATCTCTTCAAAGAAGCAAATCTTACACATGGACCTCTGGTCATTCCATCCTTGGTTAAAACAGTGGTTACACCACCACCAGCATTGATGGCTTTGCACCCTCTCATGGCAGAAGCAACTAAACAACCTTCAGTAGTAGCCATTGGAATGTGGTATGGAACGTCATCTATAATCATTGGTCCAATAACACCTACAGGCAAAGGCATGAAACCAATAACATTTTCACAACAAGCTCCAAATACTCTATCGTAGTCGTAGTATCTGTATGGTAAAGCCTCAGTTTCTAGTAATGGGGCAGAAGCCAACTTGGCCAAGGCCTTTCTTCTGACAACAACAGCTCTTGTTGTGTTCTTCAATTGCTTTTCCAAAGCATACAAAGGCAAGTGCTTGTTGATAACCAAAGAAACAACTTCTCTGTTGTTCAAGCTAGCAACGTCACCTTCCTTGTAAATCTTCAAGGCTTCTTCAACAGATCTAACTGGTTCGTTTTCATCATCTTCCAAAGATAAGTTCTTAGACAATTGAGTATCGTAAGCTGGAATGGAAATTGGCTTTTGGATTTGTGGAACAGGTTCGTTTTTCTTGGTGGTCTTGTTCAAGAACTTCTTAACGGTCATGGATGTGTGGATTCTGGCATTGTTTAATAAATAGACATTGATGAAACAACTGACTAGGAAACAGATCAAAAGAAACTTACTCAAGTATTTGTCTCTAATAGCCAAACTGATGTAGTTATAAGTCAATAAGGCGTAGTCTTCAACATGGAAAATCAACTTAGGTTCTTCGTAGTATTGCTTGGCAACTAAAGAAACAATGCAATCAAAGTCTACTTGGAAATCTCTGTGTAGTAGGGATTCAACTGAAGTATCGTCACCAAGTTTTGGATACAAACTATTGAAGGTTTCATAGGTCCATCTATAACCAAAGTTGTAGAAGTGTAAGAAGACAAATGCCAACAAAACAGATAGCTTGAAGAAGGTAATGATAGTGTGGGAAGTGAAAATGGAGGCATTTTGAACAATTTCGCTTGTTCCGGATACAATTTCAGCAGTTTCTTCTAAAACACCGTCTTCTTCAAGGACTTGTTCCATAGCAGTGGATCTGTTGATCATTTGGATTTCTAACTTCAAAGACAAAACGGAACAGAAGAATGTGGAGGTTAAAATGATATCCAAGATCAAAATCAAACAAATCAAGTAACTGAAGTTTTGTAAAATTTCAATAAATGAAGTCAATGCAGCACATCCCATGAAGGTAATCAGACAGATAGCGTAATCTTGAATCAATCTTCCACCTTCTTGAAGCATGGCATGATAAACCATAAGACTAGGAACATTGGTCTTGCGGCCGAACTTGGTCTTGGAGTATTCCTTTAGGGTAAACTCAGCTAGTTTGACTTTGTGCTTAAATCCAATGATAATAACAATGAAAGGTAAACCTTCAATCAAACTCAGTAAGGTTACTGGCTTTTCTAAAACATGAATGGAGAAGTATAATGCCAGGAAGAAAGCACATCCTGATGTAACAACAGTAAACATACCAATCCAAATTTTAGAGCCACCAGTGTTTCTCATATCAAAAAATAGTTTTACAATGGTGTAGAACATACCCAAGTAGGCACTGCCGATGACAAATATGTCTGTTGGATCAGATGTTTGTAGCTTGACTATGAAAGTTTCCTTCAGGAACGTGACAAAGTGCATAAATTGCAATAGCTTGTTCTTTTGTGGTCTTAATTGATAAACAGTGTTGTTTAAGGAGACAGTGTATGGTAGGTCAAATTTAGATTGAACAACAAATCTAGAGTTGGCTGTTCTGCCAAATGTGATTTCATCGATTTCTTCAATAGCACAGGTTACAGGAACATCACTCTTGAATTCCAATTCAGTGACAAAGATTTTAGGTAATGTGGAATGAACTTGAACATTACTTTGCTGGCTATTGATCAAACCCAATGGCTGCAAAGAAGCAGTTGTTGAGTTGTATAAATATTGCTTAGATTGGATTTGATTCAAATTTAAAGCATTGAAAACAGAGCCTGAATCTAGGGACCATCCGTTTTTGAAGTATTCAATAACTCTGACATAGGCAAATGCTGTCAATAGTAAAGTGGATAGAATTATTTGGAAGGGATGTTGGGCAGCAAACCTAGAGAACTCAGCAATAGGCTTAGCCACAACATTACTTTTTTTGAACAATAATGGCATATGTCTGTTTATTTCACTGTCTTGTTGTAAATATCAAAAATTCTACTGTATTAGAATATATTATTTGTGTCTTGAAATGAAACTTATGTCCTTTGATTCCTAATATCTCCAAAATGTTAATTGTAAGTTTGTATAATAGTATAAACCTTTTACTTTTTTTTTTTTTTTTTGGTGGTGTCTCTTTATAAAAGAAAAGAGAGAGAACCAGATATTATTCAGCAATGAAACTAGAGCAGATTATAATATACCCTTGTCAAAAATAAATCAATAAATTAGTACTTATGTTATTTTGGGCTTTAACAGTTGCACTTTACTTATAAATTAAGGTTATTATTAAGTGAAACTTTTTTGTTAAAATTATAATCGCATGTAAACACAACCATGAAAATTTTTTTCCCTTCGTACATTTTTTTTTTCCTTGCTGCTTTAAGCTGAGCTTCTTGAGCAATTATCGCCTTCACGCCTAAAAATGATGCAAAAATTATGGTGCTATAAGTTTCTTGTGCGTGATTTTGTTGACAAAAAAGATGTATGCCCTAGGCGAACCTTTGCTTGGGTCACATGTTCACACTTACAGCTTCTCTTTTTTATAAACGAAGGATGTTCAAGGAGAAACACTAACTTATCTTGGCATAAAGTTTATGATGATTACAAAGGTGTATTGGCGGGTTTAATTGCAAATCATTACACATTAACATGTGGCAAATATAATGAAAGAATAGGAGGACAGTTTCAATCACTTGTTTCTAATATATTCAATAAAATGGGCAATTGTTAGTAAAGTTTCTTATCATTTGTGAACAAATAGAAAAAAGTTTGGGTGTTGAATTGTATAATTCTAACTAAGAGCAGGCCACCTGCCTTTACATACTGGAAATTTTGGGTATGGTCATTGGGTTACAAAATTTATAAAAGGTGAAGAGCGCAATGCTTTATAGGTATCTCTTTAATCAATAAAAAGCAATTATGGATTGGAGATGGTCTTGTTATTAGCAGCTATACTGCTTAGAAGACTTTATTTATACAAACATCTTTTAGATGAATATATTGCTGATTAGCTTTAAATAGGTGGAGAAAAAAAACAGCTTATCAATTTCAAACGGAATTTTCGGTAGTGAATTACTACAGTTATAGTAGATGATTTCCTAAAAAAAATATATTCATTCCTAAATAAGAAAATCTCACAAATTAGCCGCTATTTGCTAACATAACGAAAGTCGATAAAAAGCTGTTTAATGTTTGAACTAGTGCTTATGTTCATATATATTTCTTAATTAATGTCAAAAAAAAAAAAAAAAAGAACTCGAGATTAACAAGTAAAAGAAAATTATTTCATAGAAACTAACTTAACATCAAAGATTAAATCAGAGCTAGCTGGGATGCCTGGTAAGGCAGTTTTACCGTAAGCATAAGCAGCTGGGATGATAATTCTTCTTTCACCACCAACGGCCATACCGGCAACACCGATATCCCAACCCTTGATAACATCACCTTTACCTAAGTTGAAGACAAATGGCTTACCCTTAACGTTTTTATCAAATACCTTCTTTTCGTTCTTTTTCAACTTACCAATATATCTCATACCAACTTTATCACCTTTTTTACATTGCTTACCCTTACCAACGGTTCTATCTTCAATGACGATACCACCTTCTAATTGCTTGGCTTTTGGTTTTTGTGGGGCGACTGGAGCAGCTTCCTTCTTCTTTTGTTCCTTTTTGGAAGCAGTTGGACCTTCAACCAATTCTTCCTTGAAGGCAACCTTCTTGGCGTCTTCTTTCTTTTGCTTCTTGGTGGCCTTGACTGGCTTTTCTTCGATTTCTTCAACTTCTTCAGGTAGTTCTTCAACAGTGGCTCTCTTTCTCTTAGAGGCTTCATTTATCAATTCGTTGATTTTGCCTTCAATATCAGAAGCATCTTCAATATCTTCTAAAGCCTTTTGGATGTAAGCTTCGTCTTCGGAGTTTAAACCATCTTCTTCGTAGTCTAATTCATCAACTTCATCATCTTCAGAACTATAGTCATCGCTGTAGTCATCTTCAGAGTTGTATTCTTCATCTTCTTCGTTTTCACTGAAGTCGTATGGGTGAGTGACGTAGTTACCTACGATGTCAATTCTATAAGAACCAGTAGTAACAAAGGCAATGTCTTCATCAGGGGAGATGATCAAGTCAACGGCTTGTTGGGTCTTACCTTCTGGGGATAAGGTGGCAATGACAAATTCTTCAATAATTTCATCTTCTTCGGCTTCTTCGCTGTCTTCACTTTCTTCTTCTTCGGAGTCTTCAACATCAGACTTGTCTTCTTCTTCAACAATTCTTCTCTTTAACATAATCAAAGTAGTTGGAGTATTCTTACCATCTAAAGATTCAGGATGAACAGCAACAGATGTAATTTTGACAGTGGCAGATGGATAACTGTCAATAGCGCTAGTGACTTCACCAGGAATAACGTTGATACCGTAAACAGCTAAAGGAACCATTTCACTCATTTTTTTTTTAAATATATTCTTTATTTTGTGTTTGGGGTTTTCACTATTATTTACTCTTTTAATTAATTAAAGTTGAAGTGATATTAACATTTGAAAAAAAACAATTTAAATAAAAGGTAAAAATGGCAAAAGGGTAAAGATTTCAACACACCCATCCTAACTTAGTAATTTTTTCTTTCTTTTTTTTATTCTCGGAAAAAGGCTGATCACCGCTTTCCAAAAAACAAAAAAACAAAAAAAGAAAAGATAGTAATGCACGTGACCACACATTCCAAACAGTATTTTAACTTAAAGAGTGTTATCAAATGACTATAATAAACCATTGATCAGCCAAAAGAAAGCTAATCTTTTATCGTTATTTTTTTTTTTTTGATTCTATTGTGGGTTTCTAAAACAAAATATGTATATACTCACTATTTTATATATTTATTATAGTTAAAAATTGAAATATGTATTAATTTTCTTCATATTATTTTATTTAGAACTTCAATTGGTGAGGCTTGTCACCGGACTTTAAGGCAAAAGTAGAGGCTAAGTATTGCTTTAAGAATTGAGTCTTCTTAATTTCAGCTAATAAAGCAGCATCAACGGTCTTTTGGTCAGCAACTCTTTCAGCCTTGACTTCCTTCTTGGAGGTTTGTTCATCGAAGAAAGTGGCTTCAGCCTTTTGTTCTCTGGTAACCTTTTCTCTGGCGAAGTAGGCCTTGTTGAACTTTTCAACGTTAACGGAAGCAACATCGATCTTGGTGGAAGTAGCAATGACGTAAGCAGCATTGACTCTTCTTAATGGAACACCGTTGACCTTGAATGGACCGGAAACTAATAAAGTGTTATCTTCTAAGTGTTTTAAGTAGACAACTCTCTTACCTCTGAATCTACCAGCTAATAAGATTAAGACAGTACCTGGAACTAAAGAAGCTCTTAGTTTTTGTGGTCTGGCAGTCTTTCTAGTTTTCTTGGCTTGCTTGACATCTTCGGCAGGGTACCACTTTGGGGCCTATTTATAAATTTAATTTGGGTTTAAAGCATTTATTTTTGAAAATGGGTGGGATCAACAAAAATAGTGTTTTATTTGTTAGTAATTCGTTAATATTCGGTGTGTTTATTTGTGGGTCCATATGGTAAATCAACTTTTACCTGTGGGTTTAATAGCACTGTGGCGATACCTTAGAATCATGATTCTTCAACTAGTCTAAAATTTTATTTTGCGTGTTCTCTCTTTTGAATGTTGCCTAGTTTCATCTTTCAACTTAATATCCATTATATTTCTTTTGAAGTACTAGAGTAAATGTTGCAAACTTGAATCCTTTTGCTAATAACGTCTTTTCAACAAACTGTGTATCTAAAATAAATTAGAATATCATCCTATAAGTCTTTCATTATTCGTTTCTTCGTTGTAACAGTTTTTTTGGTTAATTCTATTAACTCTTTTTCTATTCACTTTCATTGTTGCGTCTATATTAGTTATGGTGTGTTTTCCTTATGCTGTATCAATCCTCATTTACTTGATATTGTATCTGTAAAAGATAATGTCATTCCAAACCAAGAAAGTTACACTTGTTTTATTTTCGTTTTATTACTTTCCATGATATTTTTCCTTAGCAGACTCCATAGCTTTTTCTTATTCCTTTTGGTATTGGCATTAACTATACATTTTAGCTCTCAGTATTTTGCCATATCAAGTTAGTTGTATTATCATTCTTTAGAAGAGTAGTTCTTTATTACAGTGTTAAGTATTTATTTAGTTATTCAATGTTGTTGCATTTCTAATCTTGGTTTTCTTGTATCGTTTCCAATTCTATTAATCCACCTGGCTTGTTGACCACCTATAGTACCTGATTGGTTTCGGCTAGCAATGTGCTTTACATACAGCTTGAGCAGACATTTTATTTAATTAGTTATTGACTGGTCTTTTACTTGTGTTTATTAATTTCTTTGTTTTCTAAATGAACTATATTATTAAGAATTACCAATAAACGTGTCTTACAAAAAATTAACTAGTAAAAAAAAAAACTTGAAGATTTCGATTCTCTAACAATTGGAGTAATTGCCAAAAAATAACCTGTGAAAATATCATTGCCCTCTAAGTGTGTTGACTTAAACAGAACACTGAAGTTTGTAGAACAGAAAAAAAAAAAACCATCCGGAGCCGTAAGCAGAATGAGCAATCGCCTAGATATGGCAACACCCCGAAAAGTTGGAAAGCGTTTTTTTGAAAATAATAATAATTACTGAATGAAAAAAATGTATGTTTTGCTTTTTTGAGAATAACAATTACAAGTGTTGCTTTAATTTTGTTGTGTGTGTTTTTTTGAACCATGTCCTGTATACACAGAAGAAAACAGTTTTTAGGCAAAGAAAAAACAGAGCTAGACTGAATTACTCTTTTTTTTTTTTTTTGGACATTGGTATTTTTTCCCCCAAACAAATATATCATGCTGTAAAATTATTTCCTAAAGTAGTAATAATTTTGACAAATATTTTTT
Source organism: Hanseniaspora clermontiae (assembly GCA_030567235.1). Lineage (NCBI taxonomy): Eukaryota > Fungi > Ascomycota > Saccharomycetes > Saccharomycodales > Saccharomycodaceae > Hanseniaspora > Hanseniaspora clermontiae. The sequence goes on along the minus strand of JAJLRV010000133.1, from coordinate 38,070 downwards.
TTTGTGGCGATTAACCCACGCGTTTTTATTTTTTTTTTGACAGCAAAAAAAATGTGTTACAAAAAAATAATTGTAGTTTTCAAAGTTGCAAATGCTATGAACATGTGATCACATTTTAAATTAAATCCGAAATTTGTTTTTTCTGAATTTTTGTTGTTGCGGATTTGATAGAAATCTGATAAACAAAATTTTTTGGTGTTCTGTAACAATAATGGAAGAATACTAAACCATAGAAACCACATATAATATATAATGCACAATGGATTTTTTACTTGAGGATCTTTACAATAGTATTATAGAAGAAAGCACGGTCTCGCCTTATAATTTATCCGAAGAGATAAAGCTAAAAGATGGTATCAAACAAATAGCACATACTATTTTTAGTTTTGAAAAAGATAAGGAAGTTGATTTGGACACTTTTTTCATAGGACTTGCAGACACACCAATGCTTTCTGGATCTCAAAACAGAAAAAGCCACCAAAATATATTCCGCAATGACAACAGCATCGAAGTTACTCACACTGAACCCAATAACATAGTCACCACTATTGCTGAACTCGGAAACACCATTAACTTAAAAGAACAAAAGATGATAACTGACATTTTGAAATCTAGTGTTGACAAGAAGATCATCAATAAATTGGATCTGGACATATCTTTTGAATCTGACTTCAAAGACAAATTTCATGAACCTGCAGATGCTGGTCACAGTGCACTGGAGACATTGATATCTGAACTGAGCCAAAATATCAACGCATTGCAAGTAGATATAAAAGATGAGGTGTTGAGAAAGGTGTTTGATGAGTTTTTGGTCTCCGAAAACACAGCATTTTGTGAAACAAGTACCTTGAAGGCTTTCTTAAATCTGCCAAGTTTAGTTCAAGAGTGCAATAAAAATGAGTTATACCAAGAAGCTCTGTTTTTACAGCAAGTATACGTCAATAACATGCATAGATTTAAGAGCTTTTTGATAACACAAGCCAACAATAATAGTTTTGGATTAGAACTCATAGACTTGGTGAAAGAACATATAAATCAAGTGATTAAAAAGGACATGGTTGACAGTTTAGAAGAAACTATATTGAAAAGTGACGACTTTGTTACTCTCAAAAGAGTAGTGGACACAATGGTCAAAATAAATCAAGATGACTTGAAGTCCCTAGAGACGTTTGTGAACACAAGAACCAAGAGATTGGAAAACTACTTCAAGGATGCGTCAGAAGACGATGTGAATTTGATTGACAAGATTGATTATTTCAGAACAGAGTTATTCAACATCATCAACATATACCAGCTGACATTTGGTAGTAACGACAGTATGCGTAACTTGCCTAGCGAATGTTTTGTCAAAGAGTACTTGATTCCATTAAAAGTAAGTGATGTGGATAATTCGGAGATAAGCAAGCCTTTGTTCACCAATGTAATTATGATGAAGATGATGAAGGACTTTTTGAATGTACTACTGAAAAAAGACGACTTTACATCTAAAAATGTAGACAAGAACTGTTTGTTACAACTGATATACTGTGCTTATAGACTTAAGGAGAGTAACGAAAACTACTTTAACATCTTAATCAATAGGTTGGTTGAAACAGAAATTTATACTGAGGATGAAGTGCTGCAAACTATAGACAAGAGAAAACAGCTGTCTAGAATGTTATCTGTGTAATAATACTAAAATAACAATTTGTGATATATAAAAAAAAACTTTAACAGACTGTTTTTGTATGAATACTTTAGTTGGAAAAAAAATTAGGGTCAAGGCGTTTATTATGATAGTCATTCTCATTAAAGCTTCCCTTTGTTTTATCCGCAATGGCACAATTCCCTTTATGCGCTGGATTGTTGTCAATCCAAAAAAAAAAAAAAAAATGTTTTTAAGGGGGAAACCCAATTTCGTATGTACTTTTTTTCTTTTCTTTTTTAAGGAACATCTTAGAGAATAAGGGATTGTTTTTTTTAACATATGTTGCAAGTTTCCCTTTGTTAAGTTTTGATAATTGTTTATAGTGTTCTACTTTGTGAAGAATCTATGTAGGCAAACCAAAAGTACATCAAGCATTTTCCTTTTTGTCATCATCTTTGTTAAAAGAGAACATACAAACATGTCTGTAAAAGGTAGTGCTTCAGAAAGCAACCCTACAGTGGATAATGCAGAATCCACAAAGGGCACAATGAACAACAATGACACTGATATCTTTGTTGCCTCCTCTGCTTTAAATAAAAAGGCCAACAGAGAAATATTTCAAGGAAAGTCTGAAAAGTCTGCCATACCTATCGAGGAATTAAAACCTAATCTTTTGTTATCTGCTTTGAAGGATAGATCAAACAACTTGGCCGACTCCTCAATCCCAAGCACTAAGAAAAATGAGTTTTTGGCTGATGTTGAGGAAGAAAATTTAAGCAAGATCATTGATTTTAAAGTTAAAGGTACCGAAGTTAATGAAAAGGACAAGACTGATTCTTTCTTAGATAAACTAATCAAAGAACTAAGCACCAGACCTGAATTCACATTCAAGTTAGAAACCTTCGGCAGATATCATTCCAGTGATGAGTCAGCTGCTTTTATTTCCAACAAAGATAGAGATCCTTCTAGACCAATAAAAATCAAAGAGTATGTTGAAGAGTACTTCTACAGCGATTTCTATAGCAACACCTCGTTAATGATTTTCACTTGTCTTTGGTCATACTTTATTGCCAAGATGGGCGCCTCTTACTTGTTTTTAATGGTTGTCTGGTTCTTTGCTGCTGCCACATACAAAAAGACTATTAGAAGACTGAACAGAAACCTAAGAGATGATATCAAGAGAATTCAAATTAATGAAACCTTATCTGATAAGACAGAAACAATAAACTGGTTAAATCAATTCTTAGCCAAGTTCTGGGTTATTTACATGCCTGTTTTATCCCAACAAGTTAAGGATTCTGTGAATCCAACTTTGGAAGACGTTACTCCTGGTTATGGTATTGATGCTTTGACCTTAGATGAGTTCACCTTGGGTACCAAGGCTCCTACAATCGATGCTATCAAATCATACACCAAAAAAGGAAAGGATGTTATTGAAATGGATTGGAAGATCAGCTTTACTCCAAACGACACGTCCAACATGACTAGCAATGAAATCAAAAGAAAAATCAATCCAAAAATTTCTTTGGGTATTACTGTTGGTAAGGGGTTTGTTTCCAAGAGTTTACCCGTTTTGGTTGAAAACATTAATGTTTCTGCCCATGCCAAGGTTACCATTCATTTGAACGACAACTTCCCTAATATCAAAATAGTTTCTTTATCTTTACTAGAACATTTGTTCATCGACTTTGCTTTGAAGCCTGTAGGTGGTGATACTCTAGGTTTGGATATTATGTCTTTCTTACCTGGTTTGAAAACCTTTGTTACAACCATGATTGATGCTGGAGTCGGTCCAATGCTATACGCTCCTAACAAATTAGATATCGATGTTGAAGAAATCATTGAAGCTTCTGTAAACGATGCCATTGGTTGTGTTGCTGTTACCATTGAAGATCACAAGCTACATGAAACAAGAATCAACTCCAAAATGGAATCAAATCCTTTGAACCTGGAAGATTACTCATACCTCACTTTTGAAACATCAGGTGCTCCTTTCAACAGCATTGATAGCAAGCACTTCTTGGATTTGAAAAAAGATCAGAAAGGTCAAAAAACCGTATTTATTCCTGTCAATACTTTAGAACAGGACTTAACTTTGTTTGTTGACTCATATCACGCTAACTTAACTGCTGAACAAGTTACCAAGAGAAGATCATTTGCCAAAAACAAGAAATCTCATACAATTGGTGGTTTCAGCATTAACATCAAGGACTTGGATGAGAAGAATGAAGGTCATGTTTACACATCCAAGTCTATAACTGAAAAGTTGTATAAGACAGGAAAACAGCTTGAAGGTGAAAAATCTCAAGGCTCCGTGACTTACAAGTTACAGTGGTTGCCTATTGATTCCAAGAAGAGTACCAGCACTACCTCTTCTGGTGCTGTTAGTAAGTCAGAACACAAAACCGCTGAATATGTTATCAATGGTTCATCCGGTGATCAAGACGAAGAAGAAGAAAGTGACGATGAAGGCTCATCCGAACATCTAAGTTCCTCAAAAATCAGCTTAGCCAAAAACGGTCCTGGTATTTTGAAGATAAACCTGCAAGATGTAACTGATTTGTTTACCAAAATTGCGCCATTCGGTCAATTAAACCCATCTGCTACTCTGTCTGTTGATGGCAAGGTCGTCCACAAATTCAGAAAGTTGAAAAGAATCAATGAACCTTCTTGGAATGAAGTTGTTGAGGTATTGATCCCATCCAAAAAATCTTCTCTACTAAAAATTGAAATCTCCGATACACAATTCGGCTCTGATATTCTGATTGCTGAGCACTCTGGCTTTGTCCGTGACTTCTTAGCCAAGTGGGTAATTGACAGTTTCATTTTCAACGCTATTGTTCCGCCTTCTTTGATTATTGATTTCCCTTCTGCTGCTAAAACCAGTCCTAAAATCAGAGCACAAGGTGTTTGGAAGCCACTTGCAATTGGGGCAGACATTGTTGAACAGCTATTTGTTTCTGAAGAAAAGGACCTTTCCGTTGGCGGCAGATTAGACTCTATCGCTAGAACCGAATACATTGGTGCTTTAAGAATATACTTGAAGTCTTGTGAGTTAAAATCCTCTGATTTATCTGGTGTTGGTGATATTGATCCATATGTTTCGATCTCTTTGTCCAATCACATCAAGTTCAAATCTCACTACTTACCTGATGAAAAGAAGCCTGTTTACGATCAAGTTTCTTGGATTCCTGTTAGGAATGAAAATGAAAACTGTATATTATCTGTTTATGACTATCAAAACGTTGGGAAGGACAGATTTTTTGGAACTGCCAACTTCAATGTATCTAAGTTCATTAATAGAGATTCTAGTGGTAAATATGTACCTTACTTGAAGGGTGATAAACTATTCAACTTGAAGTTGAAGGGCGCTCATAATGAAACTAAAAAATCTATTATTACCATCAGTGTTTCCTTTGTTCCTATTGAGAAGATATTCACTAGCAGTGAAATGCCATTAGTTGAATTCTGGAAGGAACAAATCGAAATATCTAAGAGATCTTTAGAAGAAGACCAAAAGAAGTATGCTGAGGATATGAAGAAGAATCCTGATGATTACGAAGTTATTCCATATGAAGACGATTCTGAAAATAACAGTTTCGTTAAACGTTTGAATTCTAAGAAGGTGCTATCCCCACAAGAAATACTTGCTCATAATTCAGGTGTGTTCTCAATGGAAATTGACAAGATTAAGGTTAACTCTAATTCTCACTTGCATGTTATCTTTGATGACAACATGTACCCATCCTTGGTTACTTTCAGTGGTAAAAGGGGAGTAATACCAAAGACCACAGGTTCTGGTTTCATCAGAGATTTAAAACACTCTATTACTATCTTTAGATTAACTACAAAGGCAACTGTCACAAAAGCTGATGAAGTCGTTGAAGAGTGGTCTATCCCAACTTCAAAACTTTTAACCACCATTATCGCCAAAAATGGTGGTAAATCTGTTGCTGTTAAATCTCCTAAGGGTTCTGCTTCGTTTGATTTCAAAGCATTCATGTTCCCTACAATAAAAGCATTGGATATTAACGAATCTATCTATGATACTGGTGAATTGCAAATTGATATCATGAATGCCACTAACTTGCCTTCTCATGATAGAAATGGTAAATCAGACCCATTCATTGATGTTATGGTTAATAGCATTAGTGCTTTCCAAACTCAAGTAGTCAAGAAAACACTAGATCCTACTTGGAATGAAGTTACCAAGATTAACATTCCATCCATATCCAGAAGCAACTTAACTCTATTGGCTTATGACTGGGATAGATTTGGTAAAAATGATTTGTTATCTACTGTTGTCTTCCCATTGCAGCAACTGAGTTTGGATAAGACTGTTCAAGAATGGCAGTTGCAATTACTGCCAAAGGGTACTTTGAACCTGAAGACGACATTCATTCCAAAATACAATCAACCACCACTAGAATTCAACTCATTTGGGTTGACTGGTGTTCCAATGAAGGCCCTGACTGGTGTTGCTGGTCTAGGGGTTGCTGGTGTTGGTACCGGTGTTGACATCGCCAGTGGTGTTGCTGGTGTTGGTGTAGACATTGCCAGTGGTGTTGCTGGTGTTGGTGTAGACGGTTTAGCCAGGGGTTCAAGATTCTTAAGAAGAGGATTTGGCGGCGGTAAGAAATCCTCAAGAAGTGATGATGCCATTAGTGTTAGTTCCAAAAAGACATCTTCATCTAGCTTGAATGGTAGCAATGGTCCAGTCAATAAGAGAGTAGTTTCTGTTGCTTCATCCATTAGAGAAGATGAACTTTCCCCAAGACCATCTTACGATGCATCTGTTCCTAACCAATCATATGCTGACGTTGGCTTGAACTCTTTGACCCCAGATAAGGGTTCTCATTCCGTTGCTGCAAAGCATTTGGTGCCAAATCAAGTCTATGGTGGTCAAATAACCATAATCAGCGGCCACTCAATAGGCCCGGCTGTTCAACTAAGACTGTCTTTGAATCTAGGTAATGGCCAAATCAAGCAATTGCACAAAACTGAACAAAGAAAGAGTGATAAACACAATGACTTATTCTTTGGTGATGTTGTTCCTTTCAAGGCTGCCAGCAACGCAATCATTTTGGTTGAAGGGTATGGCAAACATACCTTTGGGAAAGATACTGAGCTAGGATTTTCTCAAATATCTTTGTCAGATTCTCAAATCTTGGAAAAAGGACAAACATTAGTTAGAATAGGCAATGGTACCTTAATCTTAGAAATACAGTATGGTTTGTAAATTGTATATAAAAAAAAAACATTAAATAAATTGTAAATGTCAATTAGTGCTGTCAGTTGTTACGTTGTAGGACTTGTTCATTCACCAAGTTGGACTATCGGACTTAACAATTGATTTAGCATTAGCTATTTTTTGCATTATATATTTTTTTTTTCAAGTGACAAAGCATTGCTTAAGAGGCTGTTGCGGGAAGAAGAAAAAAAAAAAAGGTTGTAAGTTTTGTATTTTTTACTTTAAGGGTTTTCTATCAAACACTTATTTAAAAAAGAATAAGGCTAGCAAATCCAATCATCACATAAACACACATCTTTATCTGTAATTTTTATTTGCTATGGAAGGTGTATTTTTTAACGTCAATAATGGGTATCTGGAAGGTATCGTTACAGGTATGAGAAACGAACTACTTACATCCAACAACTATTTGAATTTACAACAATGTGACAACTTGGAAGACATGAAGCTTCAACTATCTACCACTGCTTCATACGGATCCATTGTGAACACTGCCTTGGCAAATATCACCACTTTGTCTTCCAAGGACATATCCAACGTTATACAAGAAAAGTTCTACAAGGAATTCAAGTATCTATTGAACAACTCAAACGAAGGATTAACCAAGCAGTTCTTTGACTACGTCAGATATTCTTATATGATAGATAACGTTATTTTGATCATTAATGGTACTATCCATGAAAGAGACACAAACGAGCTATTAGGAAAGTGCCATCCACTGGGTATTTTTGATACCTTGCCTACCTTATCTGTAGCCACAGACTTGGAAACTTTATACAATCTAGTCATCATTGATACTCCATTAGCACCATTCTTTGTCAAGATTTTTGGTGAAAACTCTGTTGATGCTTCCAAAGCCTTGACTGACCTTGATATGGAGATTGTCAAGAACAAGGTCTACAAAGAATACCTGGAGCAATTCAGATCATGGATTTCCTCTTCCTTTGCCAACTCTGATCCAACCAAAGAAAATATGCTTGAATTCTTAGACTTTGAAGCTGACAAAAGAACTATCAACATAATGTTAAGTGGTATTGAGTACCCTGATATTATTGATTTAGAATTAAAGAAGAGTGTCATTCCTGAAATGGGAAAGCTATACCCAATTGGTTATCAACAACTACTATCCAGCACTGATTTGGATTATGAAAGCATAAAACAAATAATTGAATCTTCAGTATACGAATATAAAGGAATCTTTGAAGAAAGTGATGACAAGTCTCTTGAAGATTACTTCAGTCAAATAGAGATGGACTACTGTAAAGACTTCTTTACTCAGCAATTCACCTTATCTACTTTCTATGCCTGGATAAAGTGTAAAGAACAAGAAATTAAAAACGTCATTTGGATAGCTGAATGTATTCAACAAGACCAAAGAGACAAGATTGCTAAATATGTAAGCATTTTCTAGTCATATATATAATTCTTTGTGCAAGAAGTTACAATTTTTTTTTAGATTTAAAATATTGAATATAATGGATGTGCTTTTAAAAACTGATTTTTAGTCACGTTTTTATGTTTTTGTTGGCCGGTCAAGATTGGATAATCTATTTTTTTTTTTTTTTTTGGACACGATCTGTTTATTAAATACTTTCTGTTCTCACTATAATAATTTTTCACATATAAACACTCTTTGTTTATAAACAACCAAAAGAACCTTTATACCATTAAAAGAAAAAAGAAAGTTTTTAAATGGGCTCTGAGAAAGAAAGCTTTTTGAGTAAAGGCGATTCTACCTTTAAATACTTGAGACAATTTGATGCTTTTCCAAAAGTCGCGGAACACAACGAAAATGAGCCTAAAAAGGGTTTAGGTGTCAGAACAATATTATTTTACGCTTTTACACTATTTGTTTTATACTGTGAATTTGGGTCATTGTTTGATGGCTATATCGAAGAAACGTTTGAACTAGAAACTGCAGCCCAAAGTAATATCTCTATTAATGTTGATATGTTTATCAAAACAAAGTGTGATTACTTGAGTTTTAATTGGAGAGATTCAACAGGGGACCATTTGCTAGTCAACGAATTGATAAAGCTAGAAAACATGCCTTTTTTTGTGCCGTTCAATGTTAGATCTATGAATGATTATAATGAAATCTACACACCTGAGATTGATGAGATATTTGATAGAGCAATGCCTGCTGAATTCAGAGAAGCTATTGATACATCTTTTTTAGAAGGCTCGCAAAACTTTGACGGTTGCCATGTGTTCGGAACAATTAAAGTCAATGCTGTGGAAGGTCAGCTTCAAATAACCGGTAAGGGCTATGGTTATCAGGATGACTTGATGGCTCCTATCGATGAGTTAGATTTTACCCATGTCATTAACGAGATGTCTTTTGGTCAGTTTTTGCCATTCTTGAACAATCCATTAGACAACATAGCACAAATCCCACAATATGAAGACAGAAATGCGATGTATAAATATGATATTGATGTTATTCCTACCAAATACAACAAACTTGGAGGCAGCATAACAACAACACAGTACGCAGTTAACTTTGATAACATCAAGAGTGATTTGAACTTTGTTGGTAAAAGAGTGCAAAGTTTGCCAGGTATATTTTTCACCATCAAACACGAGCCTATAAGTGTGGTTTATACTGATAAAAGAATTGGTTTCCTTCAATTTTTGGGGAGACTGCTAACCATAGGTTGTTTGATGATGTACTTAGCAACCTGGGGATACATGTTGGTTGACAGATTATTTGTTTTAAATGATAAAAAGTCTTTGTATGGAAACAAACAGGGTGAAAAAACTGGCATTATTAGTTAAGAATCTTACTACAATAAGCTCATTCGTTTCTTAAGGAAAGGCGCTTATTAGCGTGTTTATATGTTATTCGTTTTTAATCAAATGATCTTTTTTAGGAAATTTTTTTTTTGTGTACTTTTTTTCTATCCTCTTGTTCTTTGAAAACAGTGGGAGTGATTAGAGAGTGACTGTAGAATATGTATTCATCTATTATAATATATAACCAATCTATAAATTTTTTGATATAATGAGTGTGAATTCAACGCAAAAGTATAAGGCATTGCCACCAGCAAACAACTCCCTGGAAATAAACAAAAGCAAGGTCCTGGTCCCATCAAAACATCTAGATCAAGCAAATACTTTGAATGCTGAATCAAAAAATTCAAAGCTAACTGGAGCCGACCTATTAGACTTGATTTTTGATGATACAACAGAAAAGTCAAATGATGAAAACATGCCTTCTTTACATGACCAGGATTTTATGTATGCTGATTTTGCTTCACAAGGTGACATAAAAGCAGATGAAGAAAAGATCTTAAACTCAGATATATTCAAAACTTTTAATGAAAATACCAAAAAATTTGAAGAAAAAATAAACTGGAGTCCTTCAGAAACTGCTGCATTTTTGCAAAAGATTAACGAAAACAACTCGGACGTTTTCAAATTCTTTGATACCTTGAATGATGAACTAGACAGAGATTTGTTAATATGGCAGGAAAGCTTAAAAACAATAAACTACCAATTGGAGCTATGGAATATTGCTGGTATTTCGATGGATGTAACACGAACCGAAACCAAAATGAATATTGCCAGAAAGTGGTTATCTGTAAAAGAAGGAGAGGTTGCTGAGTCTATAAAGAAAACAAATACTGTAAAGAAAAGCATCAAAGATACGATAAGAAGACTTTGCAAAGAGAAAGAAAATATTTTCTAAAAGGCTTATAATGCCTATATATAATGTCACTATGTTCTTACTTAATTCTTGGTTTTCTTCTTAGGTGGACCGTTTTCAGCATCTGAGAGTTCAGATTCAGGCTCATCTTCCAAGTCCTCATCATTGGCAATTTCATCATCCAAATCAGAGTCACGAGCAGCGTCACTATCGGCACCCTCTGCGTTTGAATCAAACTCTTCAGATAAATCAGAGTCCGCGTTATCCTTTTCGGCAGCAGATAAGTCGAAGTCGGCATCATCGGAATCGTCATCATCTTCTGAGCCCATAACGTCGTCGTCTTGGGCTTTTAGAGTTTTCTTTAATAACAGCTTTTGTTCTTCGTCTTCGTTCTTAACCTTCAAGTTCTTGCTCTTCAAATGAGCTTGCAATGATTGCTGGTCTTCTTTAGGGAAATTGCTGAAGTTGTAGACACCTGCGTTGTTTCTTAACACTATGCTCAAGTCAAAGCTCTTTGATGATGATGAATCACCAGCTCTGGAAATGGTAATCAAGTTGATGTCTGAGTATTGGATGTATAGAGGAGGCTTGTTCAAAAACAAGAAAGACTTCTCTAACGGGTATATGTAACCTTGGTTGGCCTTGTAGGCACAAGGCAAGCAAGTCAATCCGTAGGTAGATTGGTAACCACCTGGAACGATGACCTTTTTGTTGGCAACTCCCTTCAAAACATGGCTTACTACGACATGCGCCAAGGAGTCGTATTCTTTCATTAGAACGTCTTTATATTGATTCTCGTACTCCTCATCAGAAATGGATAGTGTCTTTTGAATTTCCTCGTTGGCATTGAATTGAAGTACCAATGAAGGGTATGTGGTTTGTCCTTGTCTCAGAGGCGGGTCAATTGATAGAACAATGTTATGATTGGATTCGTCACCTGCAGGTACAGAGAAAATTCTTTGTATTTGTTTAGTCTGTAACTTGTACTCGTAAGTCTTACCTCTTAATCTTATAGAATCCTTGTAGATATCAATATCATAACGGCCTCTTGGGGTGACAAAAAAGATTTCTTCGAATGAAGTCAGTATATCGCCAGAGTTTTCACCAACATCGGCATTTTCCTTCAATTCTTCATAGAATAGTTGAGCTGCAGTCTTTTCAACTTCCGGTGTCTTTTCCACTTCATCAACAACTTCTTCATTGTCCTCAGCATTGTCTTCAACATCCATTTCTTCAGCATTGCCTTCATCGTATTCTTCTTCGTCTTCAATTACATAGTCAGGAACGTAAAATCTCATTTCAACAAGTTCGTCTCCAGCCGGTTGGTATTCCTCGTCGTTGTTTTTGAATTCAACAGCTATCTCATTCTTAGAGGTTAAATTGGTATTATTGATTCTTTTGTATGGAATTTCAAAGGAAGGAATACCGTTGACTGAGAACTTCATTTCGTTTCTTTCAATGTTGAACTTACCCCAATTCCAACCTCTTACAGAATGTGGAATAGAGTCAATGGAAACGTTGAATCTTTTAGAGAACTCACTTTTTAGATTAGGCAAATCTTCTGCACTGAACCCGTCTAGTTGAACAATCCCTTTGTTCTTGGTGTTTATTCTCAATTCAAAACCTTTGCAGCCTTTACTCCACTGAATGGTGGAGATCTCTTCAGAAGGCAGTAAGTATGGCTTGATTTTGTCAGCTAAACTGTTGGTGGTTCCAGCAGACTTGGCAGGCTTCCAACCTAAACCAGAATCGGCAATTCTAAATCTCCCATTCAATCTACCTTGATTGAAGTAGATTTTTTCATAATCATCAGTACTCATATTTAAAGTGGGAATGTGTGTTCTTTGGTCTTTTGATAAAGAAACTCAAGTAACGCCAAGTAAAAAACAAACACCCTTGATTTGGTGTTTAGGCGAAGAGGACCAAAAAAAAAAAAATTTTTTTTAAGAAAAATACAGAGTTTCCTAACGCTACCGTATATATTTTGTGAAAAACGCGTAAAAGATTAAGGCGATTCCACACGTGAAAGGTGATAATCATAAAAAAAGAATTGTAGAAGCATTATACATAATTAAAGAGTTTCATAAACACCTTTCAAGAATTCTACAACTCCAACAGCTCCAGGATCAGCATACTTGGCAGAGGATTCACCAACATAACTGGCTCTACCGAAATTTGCTCTGTATTCAGCTGTTTTGTTCATACCGCTCTCGGCAGCTTCGTAAGCGGCTTTGAAGTCTCCGCTCTTGTTGAATGTTCTGATAAATGGCTCCAAAGCGTCAATCATTGTAGAGTCACCTTCTCTAGCCTTAGTGTACTTGAACAAAACTTCCAATCCATTGTTCAATACACTAGCTAACAAAGAACTGCTTAGTTCAACATCCTTGTCAGCATTTGTGGTATTTTCTAATAAACCACTTAAACAACCACTTATGAAAATGGAGTACAGACCACCTGATGTTCCACCCATAGATTCCTCAATAACTTCAGATAAGTTGTGCAATAATTGAGAGAAACTCAAATTGTTCTTTTCCCACTTTGGTAGACTTTCCAGGATACCATTGCATCCATTGGCCAAAGTGTAACCACAGTCACCATCCCCGACTTGGGAATCCAAGTGGGTGATATGTGGCTCAGCCTTTTTCAAGCTTTCACATCCTGATATAAAGATCTCATTCAAACGCTTGTAATCAACTTTACCAATCTTGCTCAAAGTTTCAGAGTCTGCGGCTTCAACATTTTCTTCGTCGCTGCCGTTAGCATCTAATATGAACCCTTCAAGCTCATCGTCAGTGAAGCATTTGAAATCGGCATTCCAACCAGCAGCATCTGTTCCAAGCTTTAGCAAGTCAACGACGTTCCCAACAGCATACTTGTCTTTAGAAACACTGTTGATTTCAGATAAGTTCATTAAGGTTAAACTAAACCCAGGGGAGTTGAATGCAGTAACATAAGTACCAGCAAGCACGACTTTTGGTTCGACTCCAAAATCAGCTTTCAATAGAGAAAGAGTTGTGTAAACAATGCTTGAAATAGCAAAGTTTGATAACCCACCCAAGTTATTGACCAACAATAAAACCTCATCCTCTGGGTTTATGGCTACAAAGCTGGTGTCGTCACCCTCTTTCTTGAAAAGTCTTTTCAGCATCTTGTTTTTGATCAATTCATGGACTGATGGGATTGGTTCCAAAGTCTCAACACCTGGTTCATTGTGGATTCCCAATCCTAGTTCCATTTGGGTGTCCTTCAACGCAGACTCAAATTTTCTTCCAGGGACTTTGCAATGATCAAGCGCAGCACCAATTGTTATCATATTCTTATTGATTAATTTACCAAAGTCAACAACATCGGAAAGCTCAAAATCCATGGCCTTTGTGGTGGCAAAGGCACTGACTAGCTTATGTGCTAGAACCGTACCGGCCAAAGCTCTTCTCCCAACAAATTTAGAATTGACAGAAATATCCTCACCTACAATAAGGTTTTCACAATTGATTCCCAAGCTTCTTGCTCTTTCGCTTGTTAAACCAAAGTGTAGAACATCACCTGTATAGTTTTTGACAATAAGCAGAACACCTTTACAGTTTTCGTCTTTGTTGGCTAGCTTGACAGCACTTAAAATTTGCTTTGTTGAGGGTGAGGCAAAAACATCACCACAAACGGCAGCAGTCAAAAAGTTCTCACCAACAAAACCAGCATGCAAAGGCTCGTGTCCAGAACCACCTCCAGATATGACAGCGTAGTAGGGAGTCTTTGGATTCTTTGTTCTGTAGATGACTCTGTCTTTTTTCAAAAGACCTAGTCCTTCATGAGAACACACATATCCTTTCAAACTTTGAATTACAGATTCGTCAACTTCCAATGATTTAACCATATTTTATTAAATTTAATTGTTTTTGGTTTTAGAGAATTTGATTGCTCAATTATGATAGACAAATACAATGGAACACCTCTGGATGTCTTTTCGTTTAAATTGATTGAAAAAAAAAAAGTCATTAAAGAAATTTGTTTGATTCGATTAAGGGTATCAGCCTTGAATTATTTACGTCAACAAAAAAATTAGAGTTTTTTTTTTTTTTTTGCGGGATGACGTTTTGAAATAGCAATCATCCGAGAAGATAGTTGAGAGTGCTCTTCTTCTTGGTGATTCCTTGAAAGACTTTCATTAAGGCCGTGTACTCCTCTTTGATCTTGGCATTAATTTTTTTGTCTGTTTTTCCCTCATGGCTGATTTTATAACTGCCTAGTTGACAAGAAAACTTGTTGATCTCTTGACAATTAGCAATGTTCTCATAAAGCACATATGATAGAGAAAAAACAGTGTAGTAGTATTTTTCAAACCACATCTTCCAGAACGAAGGAAACATACGATTCAAAAACATGTCTATGTCATTTCTTATTGTTTCAGTTGCAATATTATACTCCAAAGTGGCGTCGTCTAGCTTTCGCATGAAGTACTTGTAGTTTCTTTCTTGCAAAATGTTAAGGTCAGACTCAAGCTCTTTTGCTTCCATGAGCTCAAACTTTTCTTTATAGCGGTTGTAGTCCATTATAAGAAACTCCCTGTGTTTGATGGCTAGTTTGAATTTCTTGAGCACGTGCTCATCCAACTCAACCAAAGGAGTATGCACTGCTGATTGAAAATGCTTGAATACTTTTTCACACTCGGCAACGGCTGGATCGTGGCCGTTTTCCAAGTACAAATCAATGTTAAAGTCTTCGTTCAAGCACAACTTAGAGTTGGTCTTTTTTGCCAAAACAATTGCTTTGCGTATAGCCAATGTTTGATAGTGATGGCTTTTTATTAAGAAGAAGTTCTCATCTGCTTTGGTGTCACTTGAATTCCGCAAGCTTGCAACATCAAAAAAAGTCTCGTAATCCTCTTTGAAAAAGAAATTTTTAAATGACTCTGTGAATGTTCTGTTAATGTGACTGAACTCGATGTTTGAGGCCTCAAATTTGCTCAAAGATTCCGTCAACTGCTCAATATACCCACATGTTTCTAGAAATGATGCAATTAAAAAGTCAACATTTTCATCTTTTAAGTTGTGACTGTATGGAATGTTGAGTTTGCTTCGCACAATTGAGGAGGTTCTAAACACTGATTTTTTAAAATTTATGTATTTGTCAGAGTTTTTGAGGTTCTGTATTTTGCAGATAAGCTCACTATTCTCGTTTGTTCCAATGGTCATTTTTTTATTTTATTTTTTTTTTTTTGGGTTATTTAATATTATATGCATATATGTAGAAAGTACTGTTGGTGTTTCAAAAAACATTGCACATAAACCAGTTGGGTATTTTGTGAATTGATTAAACCTCTCTTCTGTTTATTGTAATTTTTTTTTGGTCCATCACGTGCTGGTGGTGGTTTCTCGGCAACACAGGCAGCTGTTTTTTTGTTTCCCAGACCAAATTGTGAAGTGAAGTTTCCTGAGAAACAAACAGACACGTTTCTCTGAATTTTGTTACACTTTTTTTACTGGTCACGTGCACTGCAAATCAAAAACACCAAGGATTCAATTACCAATTCAACTGTGCTTACACACAGTCTTTGACAGATATCTTGATGCTTGCAAAATAACAAAAAAGCATTAACCTCACGTTCCTGTAATTATTTGGGAACAGCCTTTGACTGGCTCAACAAAATGGAAGTAAATAAGTTTCTCAAATATTGTAAACTTTTCAATTTGGACTGTTTTTTTTTTTGTTTTCTTTTTTTTTTCGGGATTTTTTTTAAAAACGTGAAAACAACGCGACAACAATTACGTTTATTTATGAATGCCTTAGATCAAACCAAACTCAAAGTATCTCAACACTGGCATCAAAGCATAGAGTTAATACATTTATAGCTACGTAATTTTAATATAAGCATAGCTACACAAGTTTTTTCATAGTGATTCTTATAGTTTATTGGCACACACCTATAAATCATTTTTTTTTTTTTTTAAAGTAGTAAAATTTAGATTACACAAAATATGAGCAATATGTCAAAAAACTTCTTTGCTGGCTGGAGTGTAGAGTATATTCCACAAAGCATAACAGGGGATACACCTAACAACAGCTTGGGAATAAGAACCAGAGGTTCTGTGAGATCACGGAGATCAAAAGACATTGATCTCATCATGCAATCAAAGGTGAAGCTTATAAGGAAGTCAGATAATTTTTCAATATCAGAAGGAAGCGCAGTTTATTTTGCAGCACCTGGCATTGCTAAAGAACTGTGGTACGTCTACAAAATAGACGTCAAAGAAATTATGGGTGAAATCACTGTGCATGGAATACTCCTACAAGACAACAAAACATTGAAGGAGGATTACAATGCCATTATTCCTCTAACAGATTCCCTAACAAGAGAAGAATCAGACTTGAATGAAGTTGTAATGATTCCAGAAATAAAGGACTTTGTAACAAGCGCTACATACACAAACATTAGTCTACACAGTCACGAATATTATGAAAAAAATAAAAAAGAGTTTGAAAATGCAGAGGAAGAACATAAGTTTGTTAACAAGATATATGTATCAGGCACAGGTAAGTTTGTTTCAATGGACTTTGATGCGCTTATTTCTCAAAGCATTGAAGGTTGCACAACCACAATGGACAAAATTTTGCATATCATCGAAAAAGACGGTTTAGATTTAGAAAAAAGCAAGCATGGAAATTTACAAAATACCGCATCAGCAACTAAAGAGGAACGGATCCAACCAAAATTGACTGAAAACAACCAAAACAACTATGTCTCAACATTCTCTGAAAATGAAGACGTCAAT
Source organism: Hanseniaspora clermontiae (assembly GCA_030567235.1). Lineage (NCBI taxonomy): Eukaryota > Fungi > Ascomycota > Saccharomycetes > Saccharomycodales > Saccharomycodaceae > Hanseniaspora > Hanseniaspora clermontiae. The sequence goes on along the minus strand of JAJLRV010000133.1, from coordinate 20,776 downwards.
CCTTCAATAGAGATAGAAGTCAACAACGAGGTGTCAACGACTTTGGAGAGTGATATATCTTTCTCTGAACCAGATAAAGAAATAGATGATTCTCCAGAGGCTCCCATGCCAACCCAAAAAGCAACAAGTCCAAAGGTACCAGAGACCAGCGTAGTGAATGTTGTGAAAAAAGAAGACGAAAACTCTTTGATTCCTATTGCTACAACGCCTAAATCAAAACCTGCAAGAGTCACCAAAACTGCTAAAAAGCCAAAGACCATTGAGAAGTTCCCAGCAGTCTATAAAGCCTTTACTGCAGCCGATTTCACAAATTCGTATCAAAGAATGAAGCAATCACAGAACAGAAAGGCTGGGTTTGGTGGGACCAACTACAGCACCATTCCTAGTGATACAGTGGAGTCGTTCAGACAAAGAATGTCAAGAAACGAAGACGAAGTGGCTGCTGACGAAATAGTGGACGAGCAAGCGGAAAACGGCAGGTATGCTGTTCCAGGCAGAGAAAATGAATTTAGAAACCTGTACTCAAGAATAGCTAGTTTTGCCAACACGGGGACTGGATCCTCAATCTACCTGTCAGGTGTGCCGGGAACAGGTAAGACATTTACAGTCAAGAAGACCATTGAGAGTCTATTCAACAAAAACCCAAACATGTTTTTGTTTGCTGAAATCAACGGGTTCAAGTTGATAAACCTTGACGACTGTTACGAGAGTCTGTGTGACAAGCTGAATATTACAATTACCCCAGACTCTACAGCTTTGACAACATTGCAAAACTTTTTCACCAATCCATCATCAAAAAAAGTTGTCCTGCTGCTAGACGAAATTGATGTATTGCTGAAGCACGATGCTGAAAAGCTCTACAACTTCTTTAATTGGCCGTACCTAGCTAACTCAAAGTTGTTTGTAGTTGCTATTGGTAACAACTTAAACCTGTCCGAGCAATTAGATGCAAAGACCAACTCCAGATTAGGGGCTATGAATATCATCACATTTCCGCCTTACAGTCAGCAAAATTTGGCTGAAATTTTGAGGCACACATTGAACGAGTTCACAAGAAACAACAAAGTGTACATTGAAAAGTCTTCTGGAAGCATAGCGCTGTTTTCGTCGTCCACCTCAGCAAAGTTTGCCGAAAAACACAAGTTCTTCTTCCAGCAGCTTAGAATAAACTTCAGCGAAGAGGCAATCAAGTTTTTGTCACGTTCTGCAGCCACGTCCACAAGTGACGTGAGAACCGCGAAGGGAATTGGTTTTGCTGCCATTGAAATGGTTGAGGAGGAGTACGGAAGGGCGAATGGAGTCATCTACAACTACGAAAAGACAATCGACATGGATTCGTTTCCTGACGACAACGACTTTGAGGAGACCAAGTTTGAGATAGTCGAAAGAGAGGTCACCACGGCTGTGGCGGCTGCGGCCAAAAACAAAGCAAGCAGCTCCTCAGCCGTTCAGTATGTGGAGAACTTGTCCTTCTTGAACCAGTTTATTTTGTATGTGGCTCTGAAAATATTCAAATCATTCAACAACACAACAATACCGTTCACCACCTTGGTGGATAGGGTGGAAGTGATGATGGACAAGAGCAGTCTCACAAAGGCCATGAAGGCAACCTTAAAAATGATGAACATGATGAACGAGACAAGCGGTGCCGAAAACGTCAGGCTATTCGACTGGGACGCCTCACTGAACACTCTTGAGGGCATAGGAATGATTACCTTTTCCAAATCCCTCAACGAAAGAGGAAACTTTTTGGTTCTGAAAAATGTTGAGTCGATTGAAGAGGGCCTGAGAGGCTTTGAAAAGTCTTTGCTGTAGATTTCTATATATAATGTAAGCATTGTTGAATGCTTTACTTTTTGGGCAGGTTGCCCAGGTTTTTGTAAATTAACAATGGATCCCCAATCTGCGTTATTTCGGGAACGGACAGGTCTAGTCCGAAGGCCTTTGCGACAATGATTTTGAAAATGACCTTGACGTTTATGGAGGCAGCTGTTGATGAGAATATCAATGGTGCGTCCATGGCTTCGCTATACAGAGTGGCTATTTGAGAAACATTTGTCTGGTACTCCGGGTCCATGTCCAAAAACAAATCGTATTTGGTTCCAACTAGGATGGATATGGACTTTTCATTGAGGCCTTTGGCTTGCTGGTACCAATCTTTTATTGAGTTCAGGCTTTCAGGATCCTTAAGATCAAACAGGTATATCACTGCAACAGCGCCTTCGCTGACTATGGGGAGCATGTTGATGAATTCTCGTTGGCCACCTAGGTCATTCAGTGTGAAGAGGATGTTGGAATATTTTAGTGTTTCTTTTTTCTGCAAATGGTGTATGCCAAGGGTTTGTATGTATTCGTCGTCAAATGAGCTGTTGACGTATTTGCACATAAGCGTTGTTTTCCCAACTTGTGCGTTCCCCACCAGACCTACTTTCAGGTTGAAGGTTGTTTTGGGAATCATTTTTTTTTCTATATAATTCGACATATCTTTTTCATTGATTTTATTGGTTTCTTTGTCGTTTACTTTGAAAGAGGAGCCCAAACTCTTCCTTGTTGCTTCTTGCCGAAGCTCTGACGGTCTTCTTTGATGTTGATTGTTATATGATTCTTTTTGAATTGATTGTGACATCTGTAGGTTCCGGTTGTGTGTTACTTACTATTAGAAGATAAGCGTTGTTGTTGTTTTTTTTGTATATATCCAAAAAAAAAAGAAGCCAAATTTTTGTATTGAATATGTGAAAACTTTGCTCTGGGATATAATAGCACTTGCAAGCAGTTTTATCAATGTTTTCAGGTTGCGTTGAAGCTTCCTTATACTGATATACGTTTCGTTCAGTTTGGTATCAGTTTAAGAAAAAACACCAAAAAAAAAAAACAAACATCTTGATAGCTTGGGCGTAAACACAAGGGGGGGAAGAATAGCTACATTTAAATTTTTTATTTCCGGAAACAGCAATTTGCTGATGGGCGGGGTAGTAAGACAAGAGCAATGTTAGTATTCAGTTGGCAGCTTCTAAAGGCGTATAATTAAAAAGTAATAAACGCAGTATCTTATAGCTAACCAAATTGTTTTATCATTTTGTTTTATGACTTAACATAGTACCTTCTTGTATGATTTTTAATTAGACTTTAGGAGCAGGAAAAAAAACAAAGGGAGGTTTCGTTATAGCCAACGCGTGGCTGAAGAATCTGGTTGCTTTCAGTTTTGGTGTTTTTTCTTCAAATAGCAGCACGTGCCATAACGGTTGTTGATTCCTAGTTTTTTTATAATATTTTTTTTTTGTTACAAATAAAAAGGCACAACTAAGTTTCGGTGTTTTTTAAAAAAAAAAAGATGTCAGCTGTGTTTTTTTTTTTTTTAAAAAAGCGTAAAAAATAAAAGAAGCTCTGATATTTACTCCTTCCCTTTTAGGAAATACTGGACTTTAAAAAAAACACTTGAACACACTGTTTTTTCCCGCTTTATTTCCACTTTGGGGAATAAGCAGTGTTTTTTGGTGGTGGAGCTGGAAAACTTAAGGCGCTGGTTTTCTTAGTTTTTTTTTTCTTTAGTAGCAGAAATGCTTGAATAAGGAGCAAAATGATACATGGCGGATTTGCTGATGGAACATTTTGAGTAAGCAAAAAAAAAAACAAAAAAAATGAAATGCTGAAAAGCACACAGATTCAGAGAACGAGTTTTTGTTTTTTATTTTCGTTTTTCTCTCTAGGTAAAATTTTTTGTAGTTAGCAAAATTCATATTTTCACATTTTTTCATTTAGTAACACAGGCTATTGCATAGATTTATTGAAGTATTATCAACTTTTGATTAAGAGAAATTAAGAGAAAACAACTTTAAGAACACCAAATTACTCTACTAATACTATAAAAATGACTGTTGGTACAAACAAAAGATTGTCCAAAGGTAAAAAAGGTTTGAAGAAAAAAACCCAAGATCCATTTGCCAAGAAGGAATGGTACGACATCAAGGCCCCATCCACCTTCGCTAACAGAAACGTTGGTAAGACTTTAGTTAACAAATCTCAAGGTTTAAAGAACGCTAACGACTACTTAAAGGGTAGAGTTGTTGAAGTTAACATGGGTGATTTACAAGGTTCCGAAGACTACTCCTTCAAGAAGGTTAAGTTGAGAGTTGATGAAGTTCAAGGTTCTAACTTATTGACCAACTTCCACGGTATGGACATGACCACTAACAAGGTTAGATCTATGGTTAGAAAGTGGCAAACTTTGATCGAAGCTAACGTCACCGTTAAGACTTCCGACGACTACGTCTTAAGAGTTTTCGCCATTGCCTTCACCAAGAGACAATCTGGTCAAGTCAAGAGAACTGCTTACGCCAAGTCTTCTTCCATCAGAGCTGTCAGAAAGGTCATTTCCGACATCTTAACCAAGGAAGTTTCCCAATCTACTTTAGCCGAATTAACCTCCAAGTTGATCCCAGAAGTTATCAGCAAGGAAATCTTAAACGCCACCAAGTCCGTTTACCCATTACAAAACGTTCACGTTAGAAAGGTCAAGTTATTAAAGCAACCAAAGTTCGACTTAGGTTCCTTATTAGCTTTACACGGTGAAGGTTCTACCACTGAAAAGGGTAAGAAGGTTGCTGGTTTCAAAGATGAAGTTTTAGAAACTGTTTAAACAACTTATTCTACAATTGCTTTTTTAATGATTGAATAATATAAAAAAAAACACATAAAAAAAATACTATAAGAAAAGAATATATTGGTAATAATGGTATTTCTAGATCTTATTACCTATCAATGGTACAATCGCGTGCCGATATATATCCTTGCTTTGTTTGAATAGCAACAAGCTCTTTAATCTCAAAACCATTTCCAGAAAATATAAATACATACTCAAAAAGTTATAATTGTTTTGTTTTTGTTTTTACTTAGCAAAGCAGTAGACTATGTTCTTGTTGTTAAATGTTCAGCATATATAGGCTAAGAGTTGTTTGCATCCATGTCAAAGTCTTGTTCAGCAGTTAGGCTCATGGTGTTATCAACCTCCTTCAGTAGCTCACGAAGCTTCTTGATTTTTTCAAATTGTCCAATGTATTCGCTTTCCTTCTTGACTATCATGGCTTCCAGCTTGGTGTTAGACTCCACATGCTTTTCTTTGGATCTTGCAAGGTTGTCAAGAATGTCTGGAACCAGCTCTTTTTTGCTGATCATCTCATTGGTGACCTTTGTTATGTTGGCTTGTATGTTTTCTCTTCTATTGACCATGCCTTGTGCTTTTTTTACCTTCTCTTTCGAGATGTTATAAAGAATTGTATCGTCAGATTCCGGCTTTGGAACTTCCTCTAGCTGGACATTATCGCTGTCCAGAAGTTCCTTGTATTTTTGAAGAGCTGTTTCATCAAGTTCCGTTTTGAGTTTCAAAGTTTGAATTTTTTCTTCTAGAAAATTTGGGTTTGCTAAAACTGAGTTAATCTTGGTATAGGTATCTGAGTCCAGCTTTCCAGATACTATTTGGTTCAATAGCTCATGTATGTTGTTTTGGAACTTAACAGCTTCTTTTATCTCAGGGTGAATATCAATGCTGTTGATAGTCGCGTTGTATAAATCAAATACATTTTCATTAGGTTGGAACACTGATTCAAGTGATGTGCTGTTTGTATTGCTGTTCATAGTTATGAGTTTTTTTGTTTTGGTTTTGGACTTTCAACTACTTAAAAACTGTCTTCAAGGCTTCTTTTCTTGATTACATATTTAAATGTTTACTACAATAAATAGTACAACTTACTTGTAAACTTTGACTCAACAAACACTAAATAACTTTATGAAAAATCCTCAGCTTACTTTTTTTTGTAGAGTAGAAACACGTGATCATGCAATAATAAATTTTAATATTTTAGAAAAGGCTTCATTTTGGTGTTTATCTGATCTTTTTTTTTTTTCCAAAGGTTTCATTCTAGATATAAAACAGATTCAAAGTTTCTCCAGAACCAGACAAAGATACAGACCATATGTCTTCAATAGCTGATATCCAGAAGGATATTAATAACAGCAGAACATGTAGCAAAGCTACAGCTGACCATTATTCAATTCTTTTGGATTATGTCATCACTGATGACTATGATTTCTCTGCAGATCATGAAACACTAGATGTAGAAAAAGTATTGTTTGACTGGTATAAAAAATATGAACCATCTGCCCACTCTGAATATGATTCCGAGTTGCTTCAGCTGATCAAGTCAGACCAAAGTATTTTTCAGTCTAAAGACTTTTTGCCACTGGATTTGAACCACTATATTTTCCTTAGGGCCATAAAGTACTATCAGCTGTACCACAACCAGATCAGCAAGTTCGAGATCATTTTTAAGATGATTCTTGATACTTACAACATTGATTTGAAAGCAAGAACAACATTGCTTAGTGGTCTTATCCAACCTTTTATAGAATTTGCAAAGGCTGACAATGGTGCTGACAAAGTCTTGAATCTGTTTGAATTTATAGAGCCAAGAAACGCAGAAAGTATTCTTAGAAAGATTCTGAACTTGATGTTCTACTTAAGTCAAAATGAATACGACAACAACAAATCAAGTTACAAATTGGCTGACAGTGTTCTACTTCCTTTCTTACAGTATATCTTTAGATATCATAGCACACTTATACCTTCAATTCAAAAGACAACAATGAATTTTTTGAATGCCAATGTAAAGTCTATTAACTACAGCTTCACTCAAAAGCTGTTAAGCATACTATTTAAAGGCACCGAAGTTGTGCAGAAACAAGAAATAGTAGAATTTATCACAGAAAACATGGATACAGTACCCTTCACATTGTATGAGATCAATGAGTTTTACAATCTATTTGGTCAAGATTCATTTGACTTCAAGTTTTACAATAAAACCTTGTCTTTGCTTTCCTTTAAGACTGACTACCTGACGGTATTGAATCTACTCAGAACAAAGGACATTGTGTTGGTTCACCGATTTTTGAAAAGAGGATCAGTACAGATGGAGCAGTTTAACCAATTACTGGCTGACAATCCTAGCTTTATAAACAAAAACCAACACTTGGTTCTAGAGAAGTTTGATAGAATACCTGAAAAGTATATTTTGAAGAAACTCTTGAATATTCAGGACTTTGAAGACACCGACAATACCTTGTTTTCCAAGGACTTGGTTGAAGAGAAGTTTTGGGACAATTTCAATCAGGCAAACACCTGCTCAAAGACTAATAAATACTTGACGATCTGTTACAGCGTAGCTCTTCAGCTATCGGACTATCACGTTGAGCTAATAAATAATTTGCATATGTTTCCAGTTCACTTCAGGCCTAACCATCTGTTTTCAATCACTCTTGAGGAGCTGACTTTCACGCTGATAGTTGAGTCCAGAATGAATGTGATTGAAAGTTTCAATACCATAAAAAAGACTCTTGAGATTTTACAATCTATCTCAAAGAAACCACTGGGCCATTTGAAGTTTTCTGATGAATCAATATTGATCATGTGCCAAAGCACATACATTAATCAAATAGATGATCCAGAAAATATTGATTACTTAGAAAGTTCCATCTTTGACTTCATAAATTTATTGTCGGATTTCGAAGAGCTGAAATCCGAGTTCTATGATACTAAAAAATATGACACTTTATGGCTAAGAGTGGTTCATTTTGTGAATGCAAAAAACAATGATGACATTTTCTTCAAAGTTCTTTTGGTTCTACCTAAAGATTTTAATCAAAAAAATTCTATGATGCCAACCTATATTAGCAGCTTATTGAACTACTAGCCAAATGCGATGAATTTGTTGTTTATTTACAAGATATTTGTATTTGATATATACTATCATGAGTTTATCAGAAGTTTTTGTTCTTTTCCGTTATTCTGTTTAATGTCCGTTTGTGGTGTACTGGTAAGTTCCTTAAGATCTTTGACGTGGTTTTTATGGAAATCAATTACTTTTTTATCACAAAGAATCTTTTCAGGATTCCAATTTTCCAACATCAGACCCTCCCTGGATTTGACTCTTGACAAAGCAACATATACTTGCCCAACAGCAAAGAACTTTTCCAAGTTACATTTCAAAGAAGTGTATGTTTGGCCTTGGGATTTATGTATAGTCAGTCCCCATGCGCTTATTAAGGGCAGCTGTGTTTTCCAGTGAAGAACGGTTCCCCTTTTAGAGGTACTGGTAACTGTTGTTGCTGGCATTATCACTCTCCGTCTGTACATACCCAGCTTTGTATTATAGTATTCAAAAACAGGATACAAACGCTCTTGATATTCTGGCATTTTGTTTCCGGCATTTTCAAAATTGATAACTGATTTATTATTCACATCGGATATGTTAAACTGGATTTGACGGCTGCTGGCATCAATTTTCTTAAGCTCTTCTTCTTGGAGCATGTCACCGTTCTCGCCAAACTCTCTAATATTTCTCTTTGTATGGTGTAATGTCTGACTCTTTGGACTAATTTGTTCTTTAGCAAAGCCAACAATGGTCCCCGTTGTCCCATTATACATCGTTGTATCTATGTTTTTGGCGATCATTACTGAAGATCCAATTTTTAGAGTCATGCTGTCGGAAAGCATGGTAGACTTATTCAGAGTCTCAAAGTCATCTTCACCGATCAGCTTCCCTCCGACGCAAGACTGGTAGGTAACGGATGTGCCAACCAAACTATCAACAACTTTTTTGTTATGGTCTGAAGTCTCTTTTCTGGTTCCAAACAGTGTCACAATGTCACTGATGCCAGCATTTTCTTTAGATTTTTTCTCAACCATTTTCATGATGGAATTTGTTTTGGAGGATATGATCCCTAATCTGATTTCATTGAGGCATTCTATAAACCCCGGATCTTTGAGCTGCCTATAAACCGTAGAGAGCGATAGACAGTGTTTGAATGTCTTTTTCCAAACTTCGCTATTAAATGCATAGTCATAATTGACATTATAATCTTTCTTATTTCTTTTTTTTGTTTGGAACAAGGAGCTGATATCTTCTTCAGCCTCGTATTTATCTATAATTTCCTTTACATTGTTTTTGTTAACAGGAGGTAATTGGAAAAAGTCACCTGAAAGAATGACTTGAATTCCACCAAACGGAATATCGCTTGATCTCTCACGTCTGGCCACCATATCTATAAGATCCAGAGTGCTGGCATCCATCATACTGATTTCATCTATGATTAATACTTTACACTCTCGCCACACGCTTTGATATCGAGCATGGACTGATTTGGTAAGCTTTTTCTCTCCCTTTCTTATTAAATCCATCAACCCTAATGTTGAATGATATGTCCTGCCTCCAATGTGGTAAGCTGCCAGCCCAGTTGTTGCTGTGACTAAAACAGTGTTTTCCTGCTCTTCGGTATTTGCTGTTCCTTCGTATCTCTCCTTTAACAATTTGATTATTTCTTTCAAAAGAACTGTTTTACCTGTTCCTGCAGCACCAGTTAGAAAAATAGATTCTTGTTGATCAATTACTAAGTCTAAAACATGCTGTTGTTCCTTGCTGAAAATTATTTCAGATGCATTTTGGTGATTGCGTGTGTGGGTTGCCAGGAATCTTGTAGTACAAATGTTGAGATAAGATGCTATTTTTTTATTAATGACTGAGGTCAATCGTCTCATGTGAAGATGTCTAGTACTTGCATTCCTTATTATGTGTGATGAACTTAGTGAACCAAGCCTCATATTTAGAATCATGAGGCTTATTGTTTATTACTGAGTTCTATATATAACAAAAAAAAAAAAGACTTTGTTTAATCAAAATATCAGCTTGAATAATCAATGCTGTACTTTCTACAACTTAAAAATGACAAATGTGTGATGTGTGGTTTGTATTTGAGGGTTTTGTCTATGACACATTCAAAGAGATTTTCATATTTAAAAAAAAAAACATGTCAAAGTTGAAATATTTCAAAAATCGCGTAAACTCATTTCTTTCTTTTTTTTTAAGACTGAAACATATCGCAATAGCAATTAATTAAACGCGCATATCAACAATTTAATAGCCATCATCAGAAAATTCCAATTCTTCTGTTTCGCTTGAAGAAGGGTGGATCTCGCATTCTGTATTGTCAGAGAAGCTTTCAACTTCCAAAGCTAAAGGGCTTTTCAGTCTTTGATAGAACCCATTAACCAGCTCGTTCACTTTAACCAGAGACTTATCCCATCCCAGCAGTTGCAACCCTTTTCTGGACGTCACTCTTGATATTGCCACATAGCACTGTCCAAATTCAAATGTGTCATGCAAATCCGCCTTCATGAAATTGTAGGTTTGTCCTTGGGACTTGTGAATCGATATTGCCCACGACAAGATCAGTGGAATCTGGGACATGCAGAATAGCACCTCCTGTTTTTTGGCGTCTTCCAATGAATACTGCTCAGCCCCTACTACCAATGTTTTAGTGGTCTTTGGGTCTGTTGGATCCTGCAAAAACTTCACAACCGGATAGCTTCTGGAAGTGGCACCATGTGTATTTGGATAGAAAATCCCCATGACTTTATCGGGATCAGACAAATCAATTCCTTTCACATTTCCAAATTTCCCATTTACTTTATAAGCGGTCTGTTTTGCTTGAACTGTGGTGAATCCAAAGGAAACATCAACAAAATCTACAACAATGCCCTTAGTTCCGTTTACTAAATGATGTTGGAATTGGTTTTTGACAAGCATGACTTGAGACCCAACTTTCAAATCCAGGAACTCAGGGAAAATGCAAGAATCAGCCATTTTCGCAAACTCTGCTGTTCCCTTGAGTTTGCCCGTTGTCTCCGCTTCGTACATAAACGCTGTTGAATTTATCTTCTCCATTTGTTCAGAGTTATAGCTTTGTGCTTTGGCCTTTGTGGGGAAGATGTAGGTGGGTTCAACACCTTCAACAGGGCTCAGTCCTCTTGATAGCTTCTTCATTTCCTGGTCTATTTCTTCATCGATTTTGCCTTTTCTTATTTCGTTTAAGTACTCAATGAACTTGGCGTCTGTTTTTTGTCTATGAACTTCCTTCAGCTCAACTTCGTGTTTGATGCACTCCTTCCACGATGGCGAGCAGAATGCGAATCTGTTTGTTTTGAATTCATCGTAATCTGCCTTATCTGCCACGGTGCCTATTTTCAACAAGACATCAAAGCTTTCGATGATTGGTGGCAGCTGGTAAAAATCACCCACCAAGACCAGCTGGATGCCTCCAAACGGGTTTCTATTGGATTTTACCAACTTGGCTACTTCGTTGAGCTTGTCAAATAGCTTGCGGTTTATCAAGGAACACTCATCAATGATCAAAACACGGAGATGGAACCAAACACCATTTATGAAGTCTCTTTCCTTGATTTTGTTGGCAATTGCTTTTGCAGACATTGTCCCCAGTCCTATGTTCAAGAATGAGTGGAATGTCTTTCCCTTCAGGTTCATGGCTGCCAGTCCTGTACTGGCTGTGACCCCCACTTTACATGCTGAGGCCCCGGTAAAGGCATCGTGTTTTTTTCTCAGTCCATGGATGATTGTTTTCAATAAAGTCGTTTTTCCTGAACCTGCAGGGCCTGTGAAAAATACGTTTTCTCCTTTGTTGACTATCAAGTCGTATATTGCGTGTTGTTCGCTGGACAGGGCCTCCAGGGGTATGTGTTCCATAGAACTCTCTTCGGGGCTTGGTGTCAATTGGTTTCCGTTTCCCGCACTTAAAACCAAATCAGTCTTCTCACAGCCTTGATCAAATAGTTTGGTTGGTTGCTCAACTTTGACTTTTTTGTGCTGACTGGGGTCTTTGTATTCAAGCATGTCATCGCTGGAGCTGCATGAATCCTCGTCAGCTGGAATTTCAAAGTCGTCTCTATAATTTCCAGCTTCCTTAAAAGCATCCAGAAACAAGGTGGACATTACTTTCTCTGGCCAAAATAAATATGTGTGTGTATGGTTTTCTGTTGATGATTCAAATTTGCATCATTTGTATTTTCTTCTTTTTTTTTTTTTTTTTTTTCACTTTTTGCCGTTTTTCAAAAATGCTCACGCGTTTTGAATCAAAATGGCTCCATAAGCGATAAAACAGCATATTTCACATTATAATCATATGGAGTAAACGATTTTTTAAAAAAAAAAAAACATATATTTAAACAAAAAGAAAAGAAAAAAGATATACATACTATTTACATCACACAAAGACAAACAACTATTAAATGGTGAAGGCCATCTTCAATCTCTTTTCGTAATCTTCGATATCTTCGCCTTCCTTCAAGGATTGTTCCTTCAAGGCCAATAGTCTATTTTTTTCCATTTCAATGTACTTGGCAGCCTTTTCCTGGTAAACAGCCTTGTTACCTTTTATGATTTGGAATTCTTCGTAATCGTAATTAACTTCTTTGAATATGTGTCTATCAATAAGCTCAAACTTGGACATGTCGTGAGCAAACTTTCTGTCTTTTAGAACGGCCTTGATGTTGTTCATAGTAGCTGAAAGCTTTGTTCTTAGCTTGGTGTGATACTCCTTTGAAACGTATACGGTGTCCAGCTTTCTTGCAGGGTCTAAGTATGCCAGTTCTCTATTAAGGATGTTTAGTTCCTTCAAGCTGGAGATGTAGATGAAGTGCAGATCGTTGAATGATTTGATTCTTAATTCGGGAACAGTCCATGCTCTGGAATCGGTATCTAATAAGTTGGGGCTTCTTACTAGTTTCATTTCTGGGAAAAACTGCCATAAAGGATGGTTCTTTATAGCTTCTTCGTATAGAATATCCTTGGATTCCTGGATCATTTCTGAGTATGCGGGTGGAATAGGATCAGACATGGTCAACTGGTTGTTGTTTTCAGGATCAACTTCTGGAATGAACTTTGGTATGACGTTCTTCTTGTCTATGATTTCTTGTCTGATGGCTTTTTCTCTCAAAATGGTGGAGAGTTTCTTTTGGGTAGGAGTTCTGACATTGGCAACAAAAGTTGACTTGAATTGCTGAACGGTGGTTGCTTTCAACATTGTATGATGGTTGAAAAGGGGAATCTGGTTTGTTTATATTATAATTGTTGTTGGTTGACAATCAATCAAAGTATCTTGTTTCAGCCCAAAAGATTGAACAAAAAAGCAAAAAAAAAAAAGAAAGAATAAAGAAAAAAACTTCCTCTCACTAAAAAAAAAAAATTACAAAAAAAAATAGTTAAGAAAATTTTTCAATCACAGATTCTTTAGAGATATTCTGTGGTGATTCTTGTCGGACATAACACTGCCCAATTAGGAAGTGTGTTCTTCCAACACACTTGTGTCACGTGGTTCAGGAAGAGAGTTCCTTTTTTTTTGTTGTTATGTTAAACATACGCTACCAATATATACATACATAAAGTCCGAAAAGCAAAGGGGAATATCCACCAAGGCTGTATTTTTGGTTTTTTTTTCTTATTAGAAATTGTTATTCTTCTTCTTCTTTTTTTTCTAAGTATCTTAACCAGCAATATATATTATTACCCCAAAATACCCCCATACATCATATACATTAAAACATGAGCAGCAATCACTCCTTGGATAAGAAGAAAAACGATTTGGTTCCTTTAGATACCCTTAGACTGAACCTTGATATGACCGTTACTGTGAAGCTTAGGGACTGCAGAGAGCTTAGAGGAACCTTGCAGGCCTTTGACAACCACTGCAACCTTGTGCTAAGTGACTGTGTGGAGACTGTGTTCAGAATAAACGATGCAACTGACAAGATAGAGGTTCTGGAGACCAACGAGAGCGAGATGCTTGTTGTGAGAGGTGACAATGTGCTTCTGCTAACCACCTAGAGGGCCCCCCATTATGTATATCCGATAATAATAATATCATTGTATTTGTTGTGTGTGTGTGTGTGTTTTTTTTTTCTTTTTCCCGACTGTGTGGATCAGCTGTTGTGTGTGTAGTATTTTCTACTACGCCTTTTTTCTTTTTTTCTTTCTTTCTTTCTTTCTTTCTTTTTTTTTTGGTTGCTGTTGTTTCTTTTTTTTGGGCTTTCCCAACACACACACACACACATTGGTCTTCGGGAAGTGTACAAGCGAAATATGAGAGGTCACATACTAATTTGCTTTTTTTTTTTTTCATACAACTATAATTTTCTTTTTTTTTAACGTGTGGGTGTGTTATTCTTGCTACTTCTTTTTTTTTGTTGTATTCCTGTGTGTTGTGTGTAATGGTGCTTCTTTTTTTTTTGTTATGCTTTTTTTTATATATATATATAGACACTAATACAACAACCAAATATCACACATAAAGGTTATTGATACCATATAGCAGTTGGTGTTTTTGTTATTTAGTTGCAAGCTCCAGTTCAAAAAATAATAGCCCAAAAATGAATTCTAATTCAAATTTCACCTCTCGTCTATCAGATGATATAAACAAAACCCTTCACGATACTCTCTTGGCCTTTTCCTCCGCAAATAACGAGATCAGAACAGAAGCTGAAAGATACTTGTTTTCCAACTGGATCCAAACAGACTCAATCGAGACTTTGCTTGTTTTCTTAGCTGAAAACTCCGTCAACCCAAACTCATCTATTTCTCAACTATCAGCTGTTTTGTATAGAAAGGTTGCCTTGAGATCCCCAGTCACAAACATGAACGGCACCAATAAGCCCCACTCCAGTGAAAACTCCGGATCCACCCTTATTGCAAAAAATATAAGCTCCATCCCAAAGACCACATTGGTTGAGATCAGAAACATATTGATACATGGCTTCATGGACAAGTCCTTGCCATCAATGCTCAAACACAAAGTCTCAGATGCCATTTCAGTCACATGTCTGCCTGAACTTCCTGACTGGCCGGATTTGATCCAAACTTTATTCACAACAGCCATATTAGATACCACCTCAAGCTCAGACCTTGAAAACAAATCAAATATCATACTGAAGGAGTCCTCATTCAGAATTCTTTCAAGTGCTCCACACTTGGTCACAAAGATCTCCATTGAAAATACCATCAGTCTTTTCAAAAACGGTTTCAATGACGAGTCAAAGAGCTTGGATGATGCTGTCAAGGTCTCCGCAGTCACTGCCTTTGTCAACTACTTCAAGGAAATGGATAAATCACAATGGGCCAACTTGAGTGTGTTGCTCCCTGATCTTCTAAACTCATTGCCTGTCTTCTTGAACTCAGGAAATGACCAAGCATTGGCTGCTGTCATTGACCCTCTTATCGAACTTGTTGACATTGCTCCAAAGCTCTTCCAAAAAATGTTCGATGATATCATAAGATTCTGCGACTACGTTATCAAAGATACAAATATCTCATCAGATGCAAGAATTTCAGCTTTGGAATTGATCTCTGTCTTTTCCGAAAGAGCTCCTAAAATGTGCTCAGAGTCTGACTACTACGGTACAACAGCCATATTTGATTGTTTGTTGATGATAAGTGATATTGCCGATGATGACGAATCCATAGAAGACTGGCTAGAAGCAGATGATGAAACTCCTATGCACGGGGAAGACAAGTCAGAACAAGGAAGACAGTGTCTTGACAACCTTTCCTTGAAATTGGGCGGTGTTTACCTTGTTCCTTACTTATTCAAGTACATTGAACAAATGCTTGTTTCAAATGACTGGAGAGAAGTCTATGGGGCCTTGATGGGTCTATCTGCTGCTGCTGAAGGTTCCTCAAATGTCTTGGAAAACGACTTGGTCAAACTTGTCCAAATGGTTGTTCCAATGATCAACCACCCACATCCAAGAGTTCAATTTGCTGCCTGTAATACCCTAGGCCAATTCTGTACCGATTTCGCTCCCTTAATTATAGAACAATGTCACCAACTTATTGCTCCTGCTCTTATAAGCAAAATCAATAAAAACTCATGTGACAGAGTATGCACCCATGCTGCCGCTGCCATGGTCAACTTCAGTGAACCTGCCTCAAAGGACATCATGACTTTATACATGGACAGCCTATTGCAAGGTCTATCCTACCTACTTGTTCATCCAAAGAAATACATCCAAGAACAAGGTTTAACTTCCATAGCATATGCTGCCTCGGCTGCTGGAAAGAAGTTCGAAAAGTACTACGACTCAGTAATGCCAGCCTTGTTTGATATCCTTGCAAATAACGGTTTCAAACTTGAGGACTTGGACAGTGATCAAAAGAAAATGGTTGGTAAGTGCATTGAATCCATTTCAATCATCACTGCCAGCTGTGGCAGAGAAAGATTCGAGCCTTACCACCAAAAATACATAGAAATCTTGCTAACCATTCAAGGCCAATTGGAGGTGGCTGACCAGGAAGACGCTGCCGTCATGAATATCAAAAACAGATTGGAGCAGTGCTGGGCCAGACTCTGTAAGCTTCTGAAACAAGACTTTGTTCCTCTATTGAAGTTTGTGTTGCCTTCTTTGTTGGCCACTGCCAAGTCAGGCCAAACTGTATCTATAATTGAGGAGGAGGAAGCTGAAAAATACAACCAACAGGGCGAGTGGGATATCATTCAAATCCACGGTAAACACATTGCTATCCATACATCTGTTCTTGATGACAAGGTCTCCGCCATGGAGCTTCTTATTGTTTATTGTCTGGAATTGAAGCAATTCTTTGCTCCTTATGTTGAAGAAGTGATGACTGAAATTGCTATTGAATCTTTGGACTTCTACTTGCACGATGGTGTGAGAAAAACAGGTGCCCGTTTGATTCCATTTTTGCTGCAATCTTTGATTTTGAACCAACAAGGTATTGACCAACTCATTCCTCTATGGAGTCTTGCTGCTGACAAACTAGTCGATGGCTTGAGTAACGAACCTGTGCCGGATGTTGTTATGATCTACCACGATGCTCTTTCTCACTGTATGGAGCTGTTAGGTAGCGATTACATGTCAGCCTCCCAGCTCAACGAATATGCTGAAGGTACAGTCAAGAACCTAAGCGAGCTTTACGAAAGAGTCAATCAAAGACACAGCGATGGTGACTTATTCATAGAAAAAGAAGATGATGATCTGGAAATAGAAGACATCAACGACGAAGAAATCCTTGATGAAATAAACAAGTCATTGGCCACTATCTTCAAGTTCAAGAAGGAAAAGTTCCTTCCTGTCTATGCCTTGTTGTTTGAGCAGGTTTTGAACTTCTTGTCACATGAACTGTCGTTCATGTCCATATTCTCATTGGTTTCCATCTCTGATATGATAATGTATTCTGGACAATACTCAGGGGAGTTCAAGAACTTATTTATAGAGAGAATCATAAGTTACTTACTGCACGCAGAACCTGCCATCAGACAAGGTGCCAGTTATTGCATAGGATGCTGTGCCACCTCAGCTCCTTCTGTCTACTTAGACAGCTGCATGGCCGCAATGAACAACTTGATCAAGATCGTCTCAGACCCTGAAAGCAAAAACGACGACAACAACATGGCCACTGAAAACGCTGCTGCTTCCATTGCAAAGATCCTAACGGTTTACAAGCCTGAACAACAAGACGAGGTTTTGAAGTTCTGGATCAAGAGCTTCCCAATTCTTGAAGACAAAGAATCTGCTGCCTTCAACTACAAGTTCTTGGCTGACTTGATCAAGGAAAAGAACCCAGTCATTCTGCATGATCTGTCCAATGTGATCAGCAATGTCATTGTTGCTGTTCTACACTCGTCCATCAATGAAAAAATTGCTCAATACGTCTTTGGTGCTTTGAAAGAGGCTATGCTAGGTCTGTCAGCAGATGAAATAGAAAAGTTGTTTTCCCAGTATGACGACAAGACCAAAGCCATTATTTCCAAGTACTTCAACTGATCGATTCACAGGAATTTTGTTTTGATTATATGTATTAGAAGTTTTTCTTCTTTTTTTTTTTTTGTTTTTTTTGGCTTTTTGCTTGAATTTTTTAACTTTTGCTTTGTTTTTTTAAAAATTATTTTCATTTTTTTTTTTGTTGCTGTTTTGATTAAACTCCCTAGGACTTCTCAAAAAGGAAATTCTTTTTACAATTTTGGGATTTTTTTGTTTTTTTTTTTTTTTGTGCAAAGAGATTCTTGTCAAGAACCAAACAAAAATAATGACTTCAAGCAATGTGTTTACCCTCTTGGCATTGTTAAGAGCTGTCATTGATGGTGGGAAGCAAACGGTTGTGGACTCTTTCATTGACGAAGCGAACGAGAGTACGAAGTTCAGTTTGATGTTGAAACAACTAATCAATGACTTGTATATTTTGGAAATAAGCAAAAACGGCAAAACCCAAGAAACTCTTGATCATGTACTCCACTTGCACAGAAGAATCCATGATCCAGTTCAAAATGAAAAAAAAGAACTTTCGATCAAAGAATTCGCTAATATATTATCGAAGTTGTCGTTCAATTTCAGCCAGTTCTTCCTTTGGCAAGATAGATTGATCAACTTTTATAAGTGGAAAAGCAACAGAAAGACTATTTTATATTTGTTTTTGATAACTTTATTTTTGCATAAACCGGTTTTGATTGTGACAGTCCCTTTGGTTTACTTGATATAT
This sequence comes from Hanseniaspora clermontiae, assembly GCA_030567235.1. Taxonomy (NCBI): domain Eukaryota; kingdom Fungi; phylum Ascomycota; class Saccharomycetes; order Saccharomycodales; family Saccharomycodaceae; genus Hanseniaspora; species Hanseniaspora clermontiae. The sequence goes on along the minus strand of JAJLRV010000133.1, from coordinate 2,387 downwards.
TTCTATTTGCTTGGTAATAAAGCCATTACGAGTGATGATGCAGCAGAAAATCCTTTGCAAAAGAAAAAACCCTATGACCTTGATCTTGATCTTGAGCCCAGTGTCATCTACTTCATTGAATTTGTGTTTAACTTGACGGATTTACAAAACATGCTTAAGTACATAACTCTTTGCAGTGAAAAAACCCAAAATTTTTTAGCAAAGAAAAATCAGGGACCAAAGTCACTAGCCATGGTTATTGTATACTTATGGCTTGTGTTGACTTTTGGGTGTTCAAGATGTTTTATTATTCAGCTTTGGTATCACTTTTTAAAGAAAAAATATTTGATTTTGACTACAATTGAACAAAGACCTGTGGAAAGAAAAAAAAAGTCATTCACGTCTGATTTAATACACAATATTGTGAAAAAAGAAGAATGCATGAAAGTGTATGAAATTCAGAAGTTGACAAAACAAAATAATGACTGCAAAGGCTGGGAAATTGTTGCGTACACAAAGCAATTAGTGCTTGAGCCCAAGTCACCAGGGCAGGCTAAGATATCTTTAAATATTAAGGGATACAAGAGTTTGGAAAACATAGCGGCGAACAAGGATTGCCGTTTTAAGCTGCATAGTAAGTGGTTAGTTGAAAACAATGATTGGGCATTGAACGAAAATATCAATGTTGATCCCAGCATTATCGCATTCGTCCATGAATTTGACGAGCCAAGCAATCTCAAAGAGTATGTTTATATAAAAGGGTCAGACTATAGGATTAAACGACTCACAAGGAAAATCATAACTAGTAAGGAACCCCGTCGGGATCGCTCTTGTTGGCAAAGTCTTTTATAAACTTCTTCCATTGCTTGTTATCATTCTGAACTGGCAGTCTTCTGAACTTAAGAGCAAAAATGGCCAGCACCAAACAGCCACCCGAAATTACCAAAGGAAGAACCATTTTTAAAAAGTTTCTTACATTTATGAATTGTTCATAAGGGCAGTTTGTCTTGTAGTCCCCAACAACCCAGCACGTAGACAAGCTGACACTGTTGAGTTCTATCCATATACCATTCTCTTTGATAATGTTCACCAAAGTATTGTTTTCTGTGCTTTTGATGAAGTTGTAAGCAGACAGCATTTCTTGTGGTGTTACGGGCAGAGTGAAAAACATTCCCTCTGGACACCCACCGTTACCATCAGGATCTATTGTGTTAGCTCTTAGATCAAAAAAGGAAACCTGTGATTTTGAGATCGCCCATTCTTCACTATCTTCTGATGATCTGCATAAAAAGTGTTTTTTCTCAAAGCAGTTTGACACACTCCACCATAAGTGGTTTTGGACATCAGCACGGCTGGTGTTAGGCTGCTGGTCAAAGGCGTTTGTTGCATTCAAAATCGCACATCCCATGTAGTAACCACCACCAAAACTGCTCAAGAACCCTTCATATTCACCAAAGTTCGTTGCGGTGGTGGTTGGTTGGTTTTCGCCCCACCCCCAAACTAAAGACGAATTCAATGCTTTTATTGTTTCGTTGAACTTTTCAAAGGGGTTTGATATTACCACCTTGTAGCCACAGTAGATAGCCTCGTTTATGCTTTCTGAAGTAAACTCCTCAGAGTTTCTGTAGGTTAGGGTTTTCGATGAGTTGGAGATCTGCAATGGGCAGATAAAACTTTGGAAGCTGTCATCAACTACGTCTATATATTTCCCACTCATTATGTTAAGAGTTGAATCCGTTTCAACATTCATGTAATGGAAGAAAATCTGTGTGTATTCATATAGAACGATGTCCAAAGGTGTTGGCCATCCATCGTATGAGTTAATTAAATTTGATTTGAGCACGCTTTTGGTGTTTATTCTGTTGTTTATGCTCTGATGAAGCAGCTGCAGCTTTTTATCCAAGTCATTTATGTTCTCTTTGTCTACGATGTTCAAGAGAACGTGTATTAGTCTTAAGCTACTCAAATCCATTTTATTCATTATGAACGAGCCCACGACTTCCAATACAAAGTCAAATGTCATGAAGGAATTTTGATTGTGCACCAACCAATTGTTGCTATCGGTGCTATACTCCAAATCTATAGCAAACCCAGTGGCACCAGCCTTTATCACGTTTTCCAAAACAACAGCAGCGTCCACTGACTGAAGATGGTTGTCGCTGCGCACTATGCTTGATATGTTAATTAAGATCTCAGGTACTTTGCTGAATCTAGAGTTGGAGGACACGGTACGTTCTGAAAGAAGTGCATATGTTAATCTATTTGATGTGTCGGCATTTAGTATGGGTGACAATACTTTGTCGATGGGGCTATTGTTTTGGATGAAAGCGGTGTTATTTGCTGGGTTTACTTCGTAGCAATGTACTACTCTTGAAAAAAAGAGAAGTAGCAGGTGTGCCACTATGAAT